>LLCD01001016.1:0-13178 GCA_001414355.1 Hymenoscyphus salicellus
GTAGAAGAGGGAGAGATTTTGACGTCGCTGGGAGGTAGCGGGGGGGTTTCGGAAGTAGTGGGGTGTTGAGCTGCAAGCCTGGTTGGATTTTGGGGGCAAGACCGACCGCGGAAAGGCAAAAAAAGTCGCCGATAAAAAACGTCACGACTCCACTGAAAGCATGTTGACCAATTCCATTGAACATGCGTCAGCAACTCGCATCTCGACTGGTCGAGAGTCGAGGGGAAAGACTCAGCATTTTGCAGCAATCACAGGATTTTCCATGGGCAGCCCAGAAGAAGCAAATCACCTGATGGCATGTCTCCGCGCTGAGCCGGTGAAGCCTCAGCCGTGGGGTGCTTGAACCTTACCTAGGAGAAACCCCATCCTCCGTATGTCGGCCTTTGAAGGGTAGCTGCCTGTAGGTGTAGGGTGACTATGACCCGACAACAACATGATATTGAACTAGCAACGGAAACCGACTGTTTTCTTACTTCGGTAGGGTCCAGCCCTCTGTTTGAAGGCCCAAGAGCTGATTCTTGGCTGGGATTGGGTATTAAAAAGGGGGTTGTACTAGGAGTTTTATATACGGTAGGTGGGTGATGTGTACAGCTGAGGTCCATTGAGCTTAGCCGAACAAGTATTGGGCATAGCCTGGAGATGCAGCGATGATAAGGGCATAAGGGCATTGTAAGGATGAAGCGACTAATTGTGTACGAGTAGAGCGTAGGTAGTTAGCGAGATATGCATATGTCAACCTGCTAGCGTCATAGGCTAAATACTAAACGAGCTATATGTTTTAAAGGGAAGCTTCAGCAGCTTCTAGCTTCTTTCTAGACTCTGGGCTGAAGCTCCTTATGTACCGCCAAGGGTCCTTTAGTTCAATTAGCTTGCAGGGCTCTTTTACTACGGCAAGGCCAAGCGAACCGAACCACCCGAATAGCGCAAGGCCGGCAAGGCCAGCAATAATTCCGCGCGTGCTCTCCTTCCTCCCTTTTCTCACCAGCGATAAGGAAACTGCCCTTACCTCCACCCTCGACTGCTATCGACATCCAACTTGACCACCCTCCTTGCGTATAAACCGACAATCCAAATCTGTGCTTCCAACGGACGATTTCCACCGCAAACCCTCGATTTCCTTCTCATCTAGCCATACGTCATACCAAACATATCCACCCGTCTGCGAAGCAATCAGAAGCCGACAGATATTCCACTTGGCCAATTCTCTCGGAACTAAACCAAACACGAGATTTCAAATTTGGCCCATTTCCACCACTCTATCACACGATAAGAAGAAATGTCTAGTGTAAGAACTCGGAGGCAGGCTGCGGCAATTTCATCACCAGAAACTCCAACTCCAGCTCCTCGGGAAAACCAAACTCCCATCATGAACGGAAACGGGGCGGCTCACAGCCAAGACAAGGACGAATATCCCAAGGAGAACATCTTTCTCTTCTGGCCTAACATCATCGGTTAGTGGCAGATGTATTCGCAGACATGTCATGACAGCAGCTAATTTCCCCAAGGCTACAGCAGAATCGTCCTCGCATTTGCATCTTTATATTACATGCCACTCCACCCCCGAACGTGCTCCATACTATACAGCATATCATGCCTTCTCGATGCCTTGGACGGATATGCCGCAAGGGCCTTCGAACAATCAACTCGATTCGGAGCGGTGCTTGACATGGTGACGGATCGTTGCACAACAGCTTGCTTACTCGTTTTCCTCTCTTCTGCCTGGCCTCGCTGGGCCCTCGTCTTCCAAGGTCTGATTTCCTTGGATCTGGCTAGTCATTACGTCCATATGTATGCGACCCTGATTATGGGTGGTTCGGATACAAGTCATAAGAAAGTAGACAAGTCTAGAAGCTGGATTCTCAACTTATACTACACAAATAAGGTACATTTTACCCCTGTGTGATTTTTTGTCTGAAGAAAAGGTACTAATTCATTTTGTAGACGGTCTTGTTCCTCTTCTGCTGTCTTAATGAAGTCTTCTTCATCGCCCTATACCTCCTCTCCTTCTCCTCGCCATTTCTCTCTCCCTCCTTATTGGAGGTCAAGAAAACCGGTGGTGCCGGATCCACACTTCTCCCAGGAAGCCCTTCAAACCCATCCGCTTCCTCTCTCATATTCGCCAACCCACATAGTGCCGCAGCTTTGGAATTTGCACGTGCCAATAAGATGGACTCGACCATTCCATGGATCATTGCTGGAATCAGTTTCCCAGTTATGTTCGGAAAGCAACTCATCAATGTGGTACAATTGGTGAAGGCAAGCAAGTGGTTGGCAGAGGGTGACATGGAGATGAGAAGGGCCGCCGGTCTTCCAAGAGCGCGCAAGACAAAATAGGCGTTGTCATGGAACGATCAATTCGATGATCAAGAACTTTTTTGAAGCTGGGAATTCTTTCGCTGGGGTCTTCCGGGAGCTTGGGACATTTGTTCTAAGCCCGAGACACCTCTTTTCTCTCGTTTCGTGTACATTGTTTGGGATTGGGCATTTTTGTTTGCAGCGGTGGTTGAATTGCTTTCTTCTGTCGACCTGCGACCTTCGTTTTTCTTTCTTGTACTGTACCTTTGATTTAGTTTCCGTTGTTTTGCTACTTTTACGGGGGCTTTCTTGCTAGATGGACATTGGCGTTCACACCTTGGGGGGTTGCATACAATACAATGCTACGATATTTGAACCTGGATGGGGTTATAACCTAATCCACCGATTGATAATCTTTAATATGAGTTTTTGGCTATCTTGAACTGCTGTACTTGTGATAACTGAATACTGAAAACATGATTCTTTATAAACCAATTCCTGATACCTAGATAGAGCCTTGCGATGACAGATCTACATTCTGTGTACCCTTCGGAGAAACAGAACTGGAATGTTCTAGATTTTGATGATTATGTTATATCACCATTTTCCCCTCTCGTACCCCTCATAGCCCGTTGCAGTGTAACAGAACCAGATAGAAATTGATTAGAATGTTTTGCCCCACTGAAGCAGGTACGCAGTGTACGCAGGGTATGATTGAACGACAGCAAATAACAACAAAGCCAACAAACACGTCACTCTCCCCGCTCCATTTGGGTGTTTGTTTGGGCAGCTAGCTGTACAGCCAGCCAGCAGTTGAGATTCGTTGCAGAGCTTTGATGGATTAAGGTGGAAGGAATAAAGTTGGGAGGACGGACAAATGAGTCAATCCCATGTACCCGATACCCATTCAGTGAGTGCAGGATTTGTGGTGCATATCAAGTGGTGGGTTCTTCTTTGTTTCCTCGTGAAAGGAGGGGAAGGCGTGTGAGTTTTGGGAACAAGCAAGTATCGCCATTCTTCTCTCCTCTTCCTTTCCATCTTCTTTCCATCTCCCATTCTAGTTGAAGTGTTACCCCAGGAAAGTGAGGTGCTCGTCTCTCTATCTGGATATTTCTTCAAAACTGGCGAAACCAACAGCCACCTCTTCCAGCACCTGGAAGAGGCAACAGAACGATCTGGATTCCTTGTCTGTTCTTCTTAAAAGTGAGAAGATGGCTATCACAGCTCAACCTGGGTATCCGAAGCATCCTACGTATCCAAGGCTTCCGGACGATATTCCAGATCAAAAGCCTTCGAGCTCTCTAAGCCAAGCTGAGCCAGTACATACGAGCCATACAAATCCCACGGACCACACGAGCCACGCAGCTTTGAATCAAAACGACCCAGTCCCACGAGATATCAACACAACAACGGAAGAAGAAGAAATGACCCCCTGGACGAGATTTGGCCTTTTCTTGATAGGGGTGGCGGTGGTGGTGTTTATGCATTTTTGTTTGGATTACTTGATGCCTGTTCCGGTGTTGCTGGTGGTTTATTTGGGGTGGAGGTTGTTGCCTGACGAGGGTGGAAGATGATGAAGGGATGAGAGGATACATGGGGACAAGGTGATAGGGGAATGGGTGAAGAGGGAGGGAGAAGGAGGATTGGGGGATAATGGGGTGGAAGAAGGGGAGGGAGGATATGTGGTGAGGGTTTAGTGGATAGTGGTTTAATGGGTGTTGAATGTTTGAGTGATTGGAAGATGGGAAGATGTTAATGTACTTTTTTGGGAGATTGGGGTGGCAGAAATGGATACTGATTTGTCGAGAAGGATTTACTTGGACGATGGGCTTTAAGGACTTGATGTCTTGAGATGTGACCCTGCAATTCGGCGCTCACTTAAGGACGCTTCACAAAATGGAAGTCGGAAATGTAGCGAGATTGGTGACCCAGATATTGCATTTGATAGCATGATGAACCCTCCCAGCTGCCAGCGAGGAATATCAATCCACCATCATCATACCATCCAGCAATTTCACCGGAGCTCTAGAATCATGAAGTAGCACCCGTTGGTCCCTCTCCGCCTGGTATCAACTATCAAAGGTCAGCATTTATACGCAGTAGCGGGAAATTCGATAAGATTTACCATGCAGATATTGTTTCCATTCAACAAAATCTTTGAGAGTTTTGTGTGGTTTCCGGAATAATCGCTGTGAACGAAAATTAGTTTACAACCTGGAAAAGATTGAAATGAGGGAAACGTACAACTCGGTGACATCCTCAAGTACCATGTCTATCAAAATTGGTCAGAACAGGATCAGAAAGGAAGGGCGGGGTAGATACTTACTGACGTAGTCATCAAATCCGAGTAAAGTGCCGCTGAATTCTAATGGATTTCTTTCATTAGATAAAGCATTCTTGTGAATAGTAAGGGAGTACCATACCCTTTTCGCCCTTCATGACAACCCATATTTTGGATCCCACGCACTTGTCGATCAACTCTGGAGGGGTTGTCAGTCGATATGAGAGGCCAAGACCGTGGAGGTACGCATACCGAGAGGCAGTAGTTGAGATGCCATGCTGAGTGAGATGTTGGAGTTAACCTTGGAGATGGTCAGATGTCTGTAACAAGTATGATATCCAAGTCTTGGGTCTCCGTGTGAATGTTTGCCCGAGGCGTATAAAGTTGATGAAGGATTTCATCTGATTGTGAGAACAAAGCAAACGGCCCACGTGAGAGCCCGAAGAAGATATATAAGAAGACCACTTACAGTTGAATATCGTAAACTTATCAAGAACTCGAGCCAAGGCTTTCTCGTCAACAGTGTACCTCAAGTTGAGCCCGTTGTTGTGAATAATCCCTGCCAGATTCTCGTGACGCAAAAATTCGGGATATCGTCGGGTACGTTCAGAAGCTTCACCCGCGGATAAGTTGATTGGATCTCGAGTCGCGTCTGCCTTCAAGACGAACTTGTGTACCCGCCACTACGACTCAACAACCCATATTTTGGTTGTCAATGCTCGCGTCATGCTCCGTTGCCATCATGGAGCATCAACGTTTACAAAGAACCTTCGAGGACCCAGATTCTACACCATGAGTTCTGACGCCGATTCTACCATTTCTTCCTTAGTTACGGACTCGATGAGTGCTACGCGATCTATGATGAGGGGGGCTAGAGCCTTGTAAGTGGATATGTTGGTGTTGACTTGGGTCTGTGAAACTAATAGGTTCATGTTATAGTTCTAGTTCTTCGAGACCAAGACTTTCTCCTCAATCCTCGAAAACATGGCATCCATTGAATGGAATAGTCTTCAGTCCAGGGGCTAGCAGGCCTAGGATGAGTTCTGCGACTACGGTTGGATTGGAGCAGGATATGGTTTTACATTCGAATGCGGAGGACAATTACCTTTTGGCAGCAGCAGCAGCATTGGCCACATCCTCGACATTTGCTGCAGAAGCCGAGTCCAATAAGTCCAACGAGAAGCCCGAGTCGACTACGGACCCTGCTGCCCCTGCAGCGGCAGGTAAAAAACCAGAGGCCCCAAAACCAACAGAAGAAGAACCCGAGGACCCAAAATACGATACATTACCGAAATGCAATCGAGAATGGAGAATGACGGAGGAATTATTCCGAGCAGCTAGGAATGCAGAGAAGGAAACTCCTGCTTCATATTGGTCGCACGCATTATATCGGGGTTCGGTGAACGAGGCGGATAAAGAGGAGAAGAAAGTCACAGTCCATTATTGCAGGAGCAAGCTTACGACGGAACGAGTGTTAGAGAAGTATTTTATGGATCAGAAGGTTATTGGATTCGATATCGAATGGATGATAAATGCGAATAAGAACGCGGGGCCGAAGAACAATGTGTCTCTGATACAGATTGCGAATGAAGAGCGTGTTGCTCTTTTCCATCTTGCATTATACGTTGGGAACAAGAAAGAGGATTTGGTTTCCCCATTATTGAAAAAGATTTTGGAGGATCCGGATGTCACAAAAGTTGGAGTATCAATCAAGGGCGATTGCACGAGATTAAGAAACAACCTCGATATCGATCCACACGGATTATTCGAACTATCCCATCTTTTCAAACTCGTCAAGTTTTCCGAGTCCAAAGAGTTTAAGCAAATCAACAAGAAGTTGATTTCACTAGCAACTCAAGTACAGGAACATTTCCACCTACCAATGTTTAAGGGCGGAGATGTCAGATCCGGAGCTTGGAATAAAGCTTTGAATCTTGAACAAATTCGCTATGCAGCATCGGACTCGTATGCTGGAATACAGCTCTTCTTAGATATGGAGGCAAAACGAGAAGAATTGGATCCAACACCACCTCGTCCTTACCACGCTGAATTGAACATCCCAATTCGAACCGCCGAGGGCGTAGAAATACCCACCGACGAACCAGCTGAATTAGATGAAAACGGAGAAGAGGTTAAACCAGAAGAACCAGAAACTCCGGCCCCAACGAAGCGGAAATATACTAGGAGAACTGTTCATGCTCCAGTTGCGGGCCAGGAAGGAGAGAAAATACATACCGAAGGAGAATCCCCAGCTCCAAAACGAAAATACAACAAGAAGCCCATTCCATATTTTGCAGCCGAAGAACCGTTCAATTTTGAGGATCAAGCAATTGAGGGAGCACTTATGGATATTAACTATGAGACGCCTATCACTCGTTCACGGACAAGAACTACACGGCCAAAACCCACCCTTAAACAGAAAGAAGAAGAGAGCGACGAAGATTTCTTCGAATGTATGAAGGATCCTCGCAATTCGACTAAGGAAGAGCCCCCATCACTGGAAACATGTTCTACTGAACAGCCCTCTCACGACAACAACGACCCAACAACTCTCCTAGAAACAGCGACTTCCCACGCTCTCCGTCATCTAACCACTCTCCCGGCCCGATCTACACCCACCACGAAACAACCAACACTCCCCTCTCTCCGCACTTTCTTCCTCTGGCATCAAAACTCTCAACTATCCCTACAAGACCTAGCTTCCATCCTCCGCTCTCCACCTCTAAGTATCACAACTGTCACGCAACATATTCTAGAAGTTGTAAGTTGGGGGGTAAAGAATCCCCCAACTGAACATGTAGATGCACAAGAGCAAGAGAAACGAGACGGGATACCATTTGAGGACTCTCCCGTGAGAGAGGTTTCCAAACTATGGGGCGATGTAGAAATCGAAGACGATAGAGTAAAAGAAGTCCTCGGTGTGTGGAGAGAAATGGGGTTTAGTGATGAGCTTTGGGAGGGGTTGGAGGAGGGTTTCAATGGCACGTCCGCGGACAAAGATAAATAAATCCCTCATACCTTGAATCTATCAGTGTTAGTATGAGGATGGAAGTTAATGATACATATACGACAAAACATTGGATTTGGCAACGGGAGTTGGGCATTGCATATTAAACATACATGATAGGAATCATTGGGTTTGGTGTTTTAGGTTATGAGTGATATGAGCCACTTACATGTCCGGGGGGATGGGAACCAAACTCCACATAGGCGCATCATATAGTGAGGTAGATGGTTGATAAATATATATTACTCTTGGCATGCTTTTCCTCGTGTGCTTGCCTGGAAGAAGACTTTCAATTTAAATTATAACTACCTGCAGCAAGAAGGGAGAAGCTAGTAAAAGATGAAAGCACAACCACAACTATAATTCTGGAATTTTCAGGGGACGAGTGATTATCAGCTTGGGGATCCTCTCGAATTTCCATCATGTTTATTTGTGGCACTGAAATTGTTGTGTGGTAGTTTTCTCCCCATGTTTCGTCCCGTCCCTGTATAGGAGCTTTCAAATCTCAGTACTGTCAACTTGTTTTATGATCAACTTTTATCCTCAGCTATCACAGCAGACGTGAAATCGTCTCATATACTCTCAAATATTATCTTGCAATTTGATCTCAAAAGAATGTATGCACACCAGTTTTAAGTATAAACAAAAGCAAGAAATCTATCATCGTTTGTACCACCACAAATGCCACAATCATATACGTTGTCTTCATCCACCCGTAACTTCATTTCATATATATCTGCTTTGATTCGTCCTTCGCCCCATTTCTGTCCCCAGCACCTCTCCAAACACCACCGCTATCTATCTCTATAGCCAAGCTATCAGTTCATGCCCAACAATGCTTTCGCTCCAGGCTCGCTGGCAACGTAAATGACATCGTGAGCATCACTGAAACCATTGAATCGAGTAGCAGAGCACTTGGTATAAGCACCCATTTCCTCAAAGTAAAGCCAATCACCAACATCCAGAGTTTGGTTGAAGCGAATGCTCTTGGAGATTTGGTCGATTCCATCACAAGTTGGACCCCAGATAGAATATTCAATTCCATCCGGTGAGGCTTGTGAGGCGATGGTGTCGTAGTAAGAGCGGCCGTCCGCACGCAAGATTTGAGCAACTGGGTTTTGGTGGTCGAACATGATGCTGGAAAAGTTGCCATAAAGTCCGTCGTTCATGTAGAGCATATAGCTATCTCCGTCGTTTGCCGTGTTCTTGATGGTACGGCGAGCGATAACGTGGCATGCGAGTGTGAACGCAGATGCAACATAGTATCGCCCAGGCTCCCCAATAACTTGGATGTTGGACGGCATGTATTCGTCCAATGCTGAGCTGAGTACAGCAGCCATTTCATCAAAAGTGTCGCTGGAAAATCCACCACCAACATCAAGAGTGTGGAACGAGAACCCCCGAGCTTCAGCTTGATCAAAGACACAACGAGCATCTTGAACTGCCTTGATGAATGCAAGAGGGTCCGAAGCTCCAGAGCCAACGTGGAAGCTGACGCCTACAACATTGAGATTCAATTCTTTTGCTAGAGCAAGAAGGTTGTCGGTTGTGTCCATGGCAGCCCCGAATTTAAGACTCAATTGGCACAAGCTGGAGGAATCATCAGTTGAGATTCGGAGGAATAATTCGGCTGCGGGAAAAAGCTTCTTGATCTTGTAGAGTTCATCGGTATTGTCGAATGTCATTTGTTTAACTCCCTGGGCAGCTGCATAACGAACGTAGGAGTTGGTCTTGCATGGTTGAGCGTAGATGATACGGTGAGGCTCGACCCCGGATTTGAGGACTTGTTCGATTTCGGCTTTGGAGGCACAATCGAAACCGGTACCGAGCCCTGCTAAAAGTCGAATGACTTGGGGATCGGGGTTACATTTGACAGCTGCGGAATGTTAGCACGAGTAATTTAGGCAGCAAGACTTCCACCTACCATAGAATGGCTTGACTCTGGGCAAATTCTTCTTCCACCTCATGTGTTGCCTATAGACCTCGCCGAGATCAGCTACGAAGAAAGTATCTTCGTCACCTGGTTCGCAGGCATCGTGATCGATATTACCGACTCTCTCCTTCAAAGCATTTCCAATAAGTTGTTTGGGTATGTTCACGCCATTGTATTCAATGTAAGAACATTTCGATTTCTCGAAGTATGTTTCAAGACTTGTAAGACTTGGTGTTTTGACGATGGTTTCGATGGCGGAAGGTGACATATCCTCGAAAAGATTCAAGGGTTTAGGGAAGTTGATTGGTCTGACAGAGTGTTGTCAGCAAGTGGTGCACACGACCCCGCGGAAGTAACAGGAGAAGCTTACTTTTTATACTCTGAAGTTTTATTAGGGTGGTCTATATCGATCAGATCCTGAACTGATCTGACGAGGTCGGCTCGACTCTTCCTCTGCGAGAGGAAGAACCTCTAAACCCGTCCTATGCGGCAGCTGAGAAGTTGGGGACGGAATTGGGATGTTGGGGGTTGGGTCGAACAGAATTCGCTCAAGCTGCTTAGTTGACTGCGACAAAAGGAGGCGGGCGAGTGTTGAGGATGTGCCGGTTGGGTCGTAGAGAGTAATCTTGATCAGAGACTAGGCTTGCGGCTGCGGGAGCCGTGGTGAAGAGAGGGTGCCTTTGAAGTGATCAAAGGCCTTGGGGAGGTATTGGGAGGTGATCCTGGATGATCTGCGAGTGAAAGGTTAGCATGATTGGCGTTGTGAAATTCCCTCACTTTTCAATATAAACCGCTGGAGCCAAGTTGAGGCGAAGCGGCCAACGGGCACCTTCTTGCTAGCTAGGTAGGTAGCCTGGGGAGACGATTCGAAGACGTACCAAGATCAATGGACAGAGGCAGTGTTTATTGAGAGGGTGAGTCTCAAGAAACACGTCGATGGAGTTGGTGGCGATGTAGGTAGCCTCGTGCAGTTGAAGCTGGCAGTGGTGGTAACCTTTTATTGTAAAGGCGGTGGGTGGATGGGGTTTGTTGCCAGCGGAGAGTTGTGGAGGGAGGGGGACTGAATTTTCGTGCGGTCATACTAATAATGCGCTAGCCACTTTAGCCGGATGTTAGCCGCGATCGAGATCAGGGTAAGTGGGCTGTGACTGGTGGAGAACTCTCGTTTAAGTGGAGAAGCACCTCACGCCGCTTCTAGAAGCCCAGCCTCTCCAAAACATATCAACAACAAAATTCTCCAACTTTAAGCACATACTGTCCTAGGTCTTGCGCTTGAAAACTACACATCGATATATGAGGCTCGATTCTTCTTGAATCAGTCTATTTGTTGCTAATATATATCCTCGGTTTGCATGCACTTCGAGAACCCTCCAGGGGAACTACGCGTGGTATACACGTCCGGAGAGAAGTTTCTGGGTTGAACACCACAACACCAACTTAGGCTCGTGACTCTTGGAGTCAAAAAGACGAGAACAGGATTACACGGCTTTGGGTGTATATTGCAATTCTTACCCACAGACAAACGCGCTACGAACAGATACCCAACGTCCGCAGTCTCTTCCCATGGCTGTGCGATCACAAGTCACGTTCTCTACCAAAAGGACTAGCGCAAGAAAAACCATCATTCTGGATCAACCAGGCGCAAGCCGTGTGTTTTGATGAATGTATTTCCCTCTTATTTCAGACCTGTTGTTCTAGAGTTGTGGGATGACGGACTAAAGATGAGAAGACATGCTGCTTCCTCTTGTAACTTGATGAAGATCCTCACGCGCGACTGCATCAGAGAGGTCAATCAACCCTGAAATCCTCGCCACTCACTGACAGCAAGCTCGCAATTGCCACAACACCATTGGAGATCACCATTAGGCATCCAACCAGGTAGGTACCCCTCACTTACGTGGTTATTTATCTTCTGTCCATGTTCTTGTCTTTTTTTGCACTTTTACATTGAATTACACACTACTTTACTCCTTGCTTTTCCAATTTCCCGCCCGATTTTCATATATTCGTTTCAAGTTAACGCTGGTTTTGTTGGGGGTATTAATCTTCTCAAGAACATTCTATATATCGCAATCTTCCCATTCCCCAAACAATCATACCAAACCAACCCACTGAGATGGATTTGAAGCAATGGTTCAAAGGATATACCGCATTGGATGCCGATGAACTATTTCTGACTTCCAACACCATCAAGTTGGTGCAATCCGATGACCTTGATCCTGATTTCGTTGAACAACGGATACAAGAATCAACACCAAAAACCATTGTTGGGAAAGGATTCTGTATCAAATGTCAGGAATTGCTCGACAACTGGCCGACACTGGGCGGTTCATCAAACAGACAACATGATTCTAAACCGGACCCAGTTGAAAAGGGATGGGAAACCACCGTCGCCCACTCTTGTAGCACTTTTGGATTGGAAGCCGAGACACGGGCGGGTTGCAGATTTTGCGCCTTCATGTTACAAAACCTCAAAGATTGCAAATTGTTAGAGGTCTTTCGAAAGGTTGAAGCCCGGCTGTACCAACTAGGCGAGCCATCCACATTATCTTTGTCCATTCAGAATTGGGGGACTAATCCCCTTCAAATTCTATGGTTGAACTTCCCTGGCAAAGTCTGTACATCCTGTAATTCGGGTATTGCTTCCGAGGGGAAATTTAATTCGACTTTTCTTCCAGCATCAGGTATGCGGCAATCTGCCATCTTCGTGATCACAGTTTACTGACACTTGCTAGCCGATTGCTATGATGAGCCACTTGATGCGTTAGATATTGCGAGAAATTGGTTGTCGACATGTTCTGAGAGTCACGAACTTTGTAAAGTCAATGAAGTTGTTACCCTCCCAACCAGGCTGGTCTCAATTACCGGCGAGTCACCTCGGTTGGTTTTGAATTCGGAAATCCCTAAAGGGCAGCGATATGCCACTTTGTCACATAGTTGGGGCTCACATGATGTTATAAAGCTTACGAGGGAGAACCTGGATTCTTTCTTAAAGGAAATACCCGTCGATCAACTCCCGAAGACATTCACCGAGGCGTTGGTCATCATAAAACGACTGGGTCTGGAGCTTATATGGATTGATACGCTATGTATCATCCAGAATGATGAGGGTGATTGGCAAAAGGAGTCCGCTCTCATGACCTCAGTCTACGGTGGCTCAACATGCACGATAGCTGCTTCCTCCGCCAGGAATTCGACCGAAGGTTGTTTTAGTACGGCTCCTTACTTTAGCGGTGGACTTCGGGCTCGAATTACGGATGGTGGGAGACAAAGAGTACAAGATTTTCGACAACAACAAGTTTATGAATTGTCGACTTCTGAGACTTATTTAGGAAGTCGCGCTTGGGCACTGCAGGAAAAGATGTTACCACCGCGAACAATCCACTTTGGTGATCGAGGTGCTTTCTGGGAATGCAAGACCCTCATTGCATCCGAGCACCTGCCGGAGGGGTTCCCAAAACAACTAGTTTCTCCCATCGTTCGTCGCAAGGGAAATTTTGAATGGCACTGGCATCAAATAGTGCGGCTTTACTCGGGAGCGAATTTGACTTTTGGAAAGGATAAACTGCCAGCACTTTCTGGAATTGCCAGACTTGGGTACAACGAGACAGGTGATCAATACCTTGCGGGACTGTGGAAAAACAAACTAGAAAGTCAGTTGT
>LLCD01001017.1:0-13176 GCA_001414355.1 Hymenoscyphus salicellus
GCAGGTGTTTTCCGTCGTTGTCTGGGGTTGTGCGACGAGACGATAGTTTTAGCCAGTCATCGTGATTTCGTGCTCAGGCGGGTTAGTTGGAATAGCCAGCTGGCGATCTGGGTCGGGTTCCATCGTGTCGCGGAAGCGGTGGTCGTGGTGTTGTTCAAGAAAGGACAGGAGACGGTAGAGGGCGATGGGACAAGGCTCGTGTCACGTCGCCTCGCCTAACGGGGAGGTCCTGGGGAGGGTTCTCACCTCACCCCCAAGGGGCTCACAATTCAAAGCAAAAGCGGCCGCAAATGGCCATTACTGCTCCAAGACGCTACAAGCACGCAAAGTATTGATCCAGGTGGCTAGGAAGAATCAAAGTCGAATTTTTAAACTGTGGGTTGATATTTCAGTTTGTAGTTGCAATTTGGGGCAACTGACTGAATTATCTGAGATACATGTAAAAACGACCCAAGTAGATACGGCCCCGAACTGGGGATCACCGTTTCCACTGCGCGGGTTCTCAAGAATTTTTGTTAAAGCCAGAATTATCTGGGTGCAAGTAGGCTTTCTCTACATTCACCTTCGGTCCTCTTGTAAGTGATGTTCGAAAAACCCAGGGAAATCGCAACAATTCTCTTGGGCTTAAGGGAGTTGGAAGCCCATAGCTCACTTCATCATAATGCTCTCAAACAACAGTGTCGGAATTTCTAGGGCAACGGGGAGAACGGTGTACGCGAGTAAAGCTCACTCGCATTTCAGATAAACTCAACTTAGTTCAAGTCCCTCTATAATTTAGCTGCTAATATCTCTTCCTTTCAGAGGACTACAATTGCAACTGGAATATACCCAACATTTTTTCGAGATTTTGATTCTTAAAAAAATGAGCAAGTAAACAATAATAAACCCCTCGGCTGGGTAGGCCAGTGAATGGAGGAAGCCTAATGTCACGAGACAACGCCCGCATGATTCCGCACTCCGCGCCACAAGCTTCGTCATTACTAGCCACAAGCAGCTATCGTCACCACCAAGTAGACCACCCGACACAAGAGAGTACAAATGATTTAAAGTCTCATACATCCAGCTGCTGATCGGAAATTCTACCTGGGAATAATACTTCCTCACTATTCCTCCCAATTTCACAAAGGCAGATTTCGAAATAATGACAATGACGTCGTCGGCGGGAAAAGCACCCGCCAAAGCCGCAGCAGAACAATCCACTGCTCGCCCTGTGTCGCCTTCGAATAGCTTCTACGCAGAAAGCGACGACGAGGAGGGAGATTACAACACGATTACACACACAAGCAGCAGCAGAGGCGTGAAGCTGTTATTCTCCAAGAGCAAGGTATGTTGGCTCACGGCGGGGTGAGGGGCAATCTCCATCCGAGGGGCAAGTGGAGGAAATGGATTAGAATACAAGCTAACATCTACAACCTCACAGGTCTACATACATCCCACCCCCTCCGCGAAAGACAATGTACCGGGCTACATCGCCCTCCTCCAACAAAAACCCGCTCCCGGCTCCCGCCCAACATCCTCCTCCTCCACAGCCGAAGCCCGGAATAAAGCAGCTTCCTCCCTCCTCCTGGCCTGGCTCCCCGAATCTACATTAGGTGATGCCCTCAATACATATGTGAAAGTCGACCTCTCAGAAGGAGATTCGCCTCCTCGACAATCATACCTTGTTCCTCCCCCTCCGACTACAACCACCCATTCCGGCTCGGTGGGACATTATGCTTTTGCCATCCCGGTTTCCGCGATATACAGCCTGCTTGTGCGACCCCCGAGTTTGGGATGGTGGTTTGGAAGCTTGGTTGTAAATACCCGAGGCGGAGAATCGTTTCCGGCGTTATTTTTTCACGATAATGAGTGTCAGAGTACAATTTTGCAGAAGAAGAAGCGGACCAGGGAGAGCTTCGATCCTTTTGGGGCGAATGGGGAGATGTTTTGGGGTGGGGATGAGGTTCTGAGGTGGTTGAAGCGATATGTGGAGATTGAGAGGAGTGGTGCGGAGCCGAATATTTACCTGGTGGAGCCGAGTATTGAAGATAAGGAGGCGTTTGGGAAACCGGTTACTGCTGCTATTGTGCGGAGGCCGAGTCAATCGGGTGTAACTGTAGGTGGTGCAGCCGGTTCGTCATCGAGTCCAAGAGGACGGGGAGACGGAGAAATGGATGCCGTCACGAAGTTTGTCAAGGAAGCAGGCTGGAATTTGATGGAGAAGTTCAGCAAGGTCACGACTTTTACTAGAAGGACAGCGGAGACGGTGATTGATAATCCAAAGATACCACCACAAATGAGAAGACTGCTCAAGAACCCCGAAGTTCAGACGATACAAGACGAATTCGATAGCGCGAGGATATATCTTGCAAGATGGGCTATGGGTATTGCTGAGCAGGGCGAACGAGATCGAAATAATCGAATTTGGACCGCTCGAGATGTTCTTGAGATGGAGGAGACGGATGTTGGGGAGTTTGAGTTACTGGATACTGAGATTGCGGGGTTGAGCTTGAAAGAGCAACGAAAAACTGTGACACTGAAAGAGTGGAACAGCTTCTTTGATCAACGAACTGGAAGATTACAAATTACAGTTGATGAAGTCAAGGAGCGTGTATTCCACGGTGGACTTGATCCCGAAGACGGAGTAAGGAAAGAGGCCTGGCTCTTCTTACTAGGTGTCTATGAATGGGACTCCACCTCCGACGACCGAAAAGCAGAATCCGCAAGTCTGCGAGACGCATACGTCAAGTTGAAGGGAGCTTGGTGGGATCGTCTAGTAGATCTCGGTGGAGAAGGAGAAGAAGGCGAATGGTGGCGCGAGCAAAAAGGACGAATTGGTATGTACTCCCGAACCCCGGAAAACTCCCAATTGCAGCAGACTAACGTATCCCATCCCTTGGGGTCTATGGTATAGAAAAAGACGTACACAGAACCGATCGTAACGTCCCCATCTTCGCAGGCGAAGACACACCACACCCAGACCCCTCCTCACCATTTGCGGAGGTGGGAACCAATGTTCATCTCGAGCAGATGAAGGATATGTTACTTACTTACAACGAGTACAATCGGGATTTGGGTTACGTCCAGGGAATGTCCGATTTACTCGCCCCTATTTATGCAGTCATGCAAGACGACGCCATAGCATTCTGGGGTTTTCAACATTTCATGGAGAGAATGGAGCGAAATTTCCTGCGTGATCAATCGGGAATGCGGAAACAGCTTCTTACGCTTGACCATTTGGTACAACTTATTGATCCTAAACTTTACATCCACCTTCAAAAAGCGGACTCGACGAATTTCTTCTTTTTCTTTAGGATGCTGCTTGTTTGGTACAAGAGGGAGTTCGGGTGGCTTGATATTTTGAGACTGTGGGAGACGCTGTGGACGGATTATTTGAGTAGTGGGTTTCATTTGTTTGTTGCGCTCGCGATACTGGAGAAGCATCGGGGGGTTATTATGGAGCATTTGATGCATTTTGATGAGGTTTTGAAATATGGTACGTCCTACATTTCCTTCGCTTTTGCTACACGGTCCATGGCTAACAATAATATACAGTTAACGAGCTTTCTACGACTATTGATCTCGAATCTACGCTTATCAGGGCTGAAGCACTTTTCCGCCGCTTTCAGAGAATGGTTGAAGCCATTGATAAGAAATCCAACTTTCCCGCTCCAAAATTACGACAGAGGAATACTGGGACTGTGGCGCCAAAGTCCCCAACTGCCGCTCCTGTTGCGAATACGTCGGGTATTGATAATGTGACTGCTGGACCTACGAATAGCGGGGTTGGGGCTGGGGCTGCTTCTTCCTCCCCTGCGCCTGGTTCGCCGTCGACAAAAGCGAAAACTGCGGATAAGGGCAAACAGGTATCTACGGAGGGGAGCCCAAGTGGCGAATTGGAGGAGCAGAGACCGAAGGTTATTAGTCCTGAGTTGAGGGCACTTTTGAGTCGGAAGGTGGAGGTGCTGCCTAGGAAGGTTGTTCGCAAAGAAGGGGAGGGCTTGAGTAAGGTTGGGAGCGCGGGTGGGAATGGAAGCAAATAAATTCATGGGTGAGCTGGTGATGGATTCATGAGATGTCTTTTTTGCACTTTCTGGTTTGCGGTTTATTGCGTCGGAGTCTTTGGGGCGTGATAGGGGGTTTTAATGGGGTTTGAGCTATGGCTTGTTACATGTACATTTGGGTTGGGTTGGGGTAGTGATATGCTAGGGTTTTAGCCGGATAAATAAATATTGGTATGGATTTATTATTGAGATTTCACGTGTTCTTCATTGATTTTGGTCGGTGATGGGGAGTGGGAGTAAGTGGGCCATCTGCTTTCTAAATAATTGATGGGTCTTGAAAACAAAGGGTATGTATTACCTTACTAACATCCCCCTTGGATAAACGTGAGGGGTTGGTCGAGTGGAGTTGGAAGCAGGGGTACGGATGCATGATTTGGAAGTAGGTAAGTAATAATTTTATAAGGTTGCTTGCTTTTGAGCTTGGGGTTTTTGATGTGAGTTTTAATCTTATGGTGGGAGCTTAGGGTTCACCTTAGTTATAGTTTACTTGTTAGCTTCCTTACTCGCGGCTTACCCGTGAATTACTTCTTACGGCTTACCTATAGCTTACACGTCAGTCATTTTTAGGACCTACTCTGGATGCTGCTTACTCGTACTTTAACTACTTACCTATAGTATCAACTTAATATTCTAAAACGCTAGGCTCGAGGTAGACGTTAAAAGTGCCAGTAAATAGAGGTTCGCAGCTGCCTCGCTAGCTCGTTGATTTAGCTTTGTAAGATAATCGTTATATATTGTTCTCAATATTTAGGATAAAATTTCTAATTGTTCCAGGCTAATTATTATAAGATAGTTAGAATTAATATTCTTTCTTGTTACTTACTCTAAAGTATTTCATTATAGTGATTTACGGGAGTAGATATATTAGAAAGATTATTTTTTTCTTTATTTACTAAGTCTATTATACCTTCTGTAACTACTTAGGGTGCCTTCTCCAACTACTTGGAGTTTACTTTTTCCCTTAACTAATTTTATTAAAACCCTAACCCAAAATCGGCTCCGAAGTTAATTCCTAATCGGCAGGCGTTTCCTTCTCACAACAACTCCATTCCCCTAGCAAGTTAAAACTGTGCTTTCACGCCTCGTCATATCTGAACTGACAACAATAACTATGCTCTCTAGCGTTTTGGAGCTCACTATGAAAAGACGAGTTAGCATTTCCATCTGTAATTCTAAGAAACAGAATCGACTAAGGAGAAATAAGAGTACTCTCTAGTAAAGGCGTGACCTACACCTAGTCAAATCGAACTTGTCTTAATTTATTATATATCTCTCCGGAATCCTGTCTGAGTTTCTGCATATATTTCTTATGGCATCTTACCTCTTGCGAACTATCTTGTCTAATAAAGGTCATGGTTAATAGTGCGTCGAGAGAGTTAAAATAATTCTTTGGATCGTTGCCCAAGATTCTAATGACCCTCTGCGCTACAATGGGTGAAAGGTTCAAGGGAGATTTAGAAACCAGTAGTAAGGGCGATAGGGGAATATACTTTTCGGAACCATTTATTGCGACTGTCAATTCCTTCTAATGGGATAGGCGCCCTGTGCTGTTGTTCGTTCAGTACACGGGCTTTGGATCCCACGTCCTAACATTTCTAGTCGATGGGAGGAAAGTTCTTGAGTTCCGGGGTTTGATTTCCCCGATTTCCACCCGAAATAGCGCGACACAAGCGTGTGAAGATGGAAAAAGATTGCATAGTAAATGTCGTTTTACAAGTGAGAGGAATCTGGCGGTCTGTAGGATGTAATCAGTAACTTTCCTTTTTTTTAAAAAAAAAAGCACAGTGGGATTTAGTAGCTTTACATGCTAAGCCAAACGTCCTTAGCTCTCGAAATGGTCACGTAAGTATTATTTATGAGATCATATATTAATTACCCTAATGTTCTATGCATTGCTACATTTCTGTATGGAAGTCATTGGGTGAAGTAAAGTGTGTATCTGGGAGCATTTTAATAGATTTCCCTCGAGACCACCGTTGTGTTGTGGAATTAATCCACCCTTGGTACAAGCTGATCAATTTTCTGAAATGTACGGCACAGAATAACAAATGTTCCTGTGGAGAAGTCATATTCAACGGAGGCTGAAAAAGGAGACTACGAGGTAGTATTACAACATGTAGAATAAAGTCATCAACAAATATCTTAGATCTCCTGTCATTTATTTGGAGTCTCAAATGGATATAGAATCTATTTCTTTTCATCATTTCTACTATTGTTGACGTGAAGTAACTCTCCTTTCTTCTAAGCCTTTTTGTAAGGATTGTACACTTTTTATCTTATACACAACTGAAAGATAAAAAGTGACTATTACCAGGTTTTGATCTCTTTTCCATCCTAACACCCTCGCCCCGCCTCCCATTTCTCCTCCCATTCCCTTGCATCCCCATGCCCTTCTTCCCTCACTCAACAACTGAAGCGTTCACCCTCCTCCGCATCCTTCCAGGAAATTTATTCTTGGGCGGAATAACCCCAAAAGAGAAATAATCCATATCCATACTCACATCCTTAAGTGCAACATGGAGTTCTATCTCGAACATGGTAAGAAATGTGGCTAGTCCACCGATAGCTTCGTATTTTGCGTAGAAGCGGCCTGGACACATGTGTTGACCGCCACCGAAGGGGATGAAGGAGCCGTTTACTGGGGTCGTTGTGAATTTGGGTTTGATTTCATTGTTTGGTTCTTGGTTGGCGAGAGTGGCTAAAGAATCAATAGGAGGGTCGGGTTTGGTGGGAGAGGTGGTGGGAGAAGGTTTTCGTGGTCCAGAAGCTGGGTCATCGGGGTAGAGAAGAAATCTATCAGCCCAAAATTCGGTTATCGGATGAGGAAGTGGATCACGAAGGGTGGGAGATTGGTTCCAGATTTCGGTGGAGTGTTGTTCGTGCCAGCTACTTGCTAGTATTAGGTTTCCCTGTGGGATTTTGTAGTTTCCTATGAGGAAGTTGGGGACGATGGGTGTGCGTTGGATTCCTACGGAGCTGCGAAGGCGGAGTTCTTCTGTGTAGAGGGATTGAAGAAGAGGTGAGGTTAGGAGGTTGGTGACGTTTGGTTGGTTGGAAATTTCTTGTTGGACTTTAGAGAGGAGGGAGGGTCGGAGAAGGGTGTCTATTAGGGACCAAGCTATTGCTGGGACAATATTTGCATTTGCCCTATTTTGAATTAGCGAGGGGGTACAGAAGGGTTGACGTCAAACTTACGCCCATAACATCCCAGCGTTTTGACTTGCCAATCCATCAGAATTCATACCCTTAATTCCACCAAGTTCCCTCCCACGATCCCTCATCAGCTTCGCTCCGTAGAATTCCTCCCATTCCACATCTCCAAGATCATTTTCGGCATTCTCCTGGGCGAAAATATTCCACTTCTTGATGGCTTCGACAAATCGGTCTCTCGCGAGGTAGGAGTCGGGAACCAACCATCGAGGTATACCTTTAAATAACTTGACGATATGAGAATCAAATTCCCAGAATACATCTCCCACATTCGGTGTCAGGTTGAAGATATGAGGACCACAAAGCGTAAGCGTAGAAGCTTTAAAACAAGTTCGTCGAACAACGTCGTAAAAATCCTCAAACTGCATCCATTCCTCTCCTACACCCAAGCCCTCAAGTTCAATTTCCAAATTCTTCAGAAATCGATCCGAGAGAGCTTCAAGTGCCGATCCTTGGAGTCCAGAATGTAATATCTTATGGCCTATATACCAATACCTATCTTTCTCATCAACAGCATTACTCCCCTCAGCGGGCGTTCCAAAAACTCCAGTGTTATCTCGTTCATAAATGTGACGGGCTGATCTTGGAGCTCCAAAGGCATTTTCCATTACCATTATTACGGAGGGGGCCGTGGATAATTCTTTGGATCTGCGGAAGAGATTCAGCACTGAGGTTGGGCCGCAGATGTAGAAGATGTTTCGGGTTCCGATTTTGACACGGATTGGGAGGTTGGTTCCGAATTTGGATCTGTGAGTATCTGATAAGCTTTGGTTTTTGCATTGAAGGTGAAGGTGAGGGGTATGGAACCGAACCCTATTTGGGTCATGAATGCTTGGGTGTTGGTAGCGAAGGGGATGAGGTTTCCGAGGAGGGGGATTGTGTATGGGACGATTGGGGGAGAGGCCCCATTTCGAGTTTTGTTTTTAGAGGTAAGGGCGAGTGAGGATCGGAGAGTCGTGAGGAAATATGTGGTCGCAAGTGAGCAAAATAGGAATGAGATTGTATATAGCAAGTTCGTGTAAAGTGTCGACCATTGGGAAACACCAGGTAGCGTGGAAGTCATGATCGACTCCATTGTGAAGCTTTGAGGCTTAAGGATTGTTTCTAAAGGTATTCTTGAGGTTGAAAATGAGGCTGAGGATAAGATTTGGGAATACGCCATCGAAGATTGTGAATGGTTGGAAGTACGAGAGACGGGAAGTTGCCGATAATTCGGAGGATCGGGGTGGCTTCCGAGTGCGGGCCGAACTCGCTTTAAAGTCATATTTGTTTTTTCAAGATACTGATCACGTTTTACTAAGTTGCTGCAATGGTCTCGAATCAATCATGCTAATCATTAGACTGTAGTTTGAGGAAATAGATATCATTGAAGAAGTGACTGAAAATCCACATGATTTCGGCAAGCGAGGCGGTTTCTGTTTGAACATTCACTAGATATCCGTTTGCATCCTGTCCTCGTGCCACGCTACTAAAACGTTCAACTCCATAAAACCCAAGAAGATCCATATCTGCTTTTCATCGAATACAATCTGTTTCGCCCCCAATTTCAGTATCAAGGACCTTGTGTATGTCAAGTCGCCGATCCTGAGCGTTGGAAAATCCGATATTACAACAGTCTCCCTCCATCTCCTCAGGACAAGATTTCGGATTCAAATGCCGCATACAACAGTTATTTGAAATTCAATGCCATGTATGGAATTGAACCAGGCGAAATCGATGGACATGATGCGGTAATAGCAGGTTTGAACGAGGGGGAGATACCCGGAAGTCCAGTCCGGTCGAGACCCCGCGATCCTACAACGGCAACGAAGAAGGACAAGAAAGACAGCTCTTCAAATAAATCTTGAAAAAGCCAAGGTTCCGTTCATATCAACGAAGCTCAGCGAGCACACCTTTTCGGTAATGGATTTTTTGGAAGCATACACCATTTTGCGTCTAGTTACGGAATCATTTTGGAGAACGAGGAAGGCCAAAAGAAAGTCAAGAATATTTTGGAGGATCGGATGGCGGAGGAACCCAAGGAGCCGGAACACAAGCGGGGAGGTCTAAGCGAGGGCAGACGAAGTGATGATTACAGCTTTTGGAATTGAGGAATTCCTAGACACAAGTCTATCATGAAACGGTAATTCAGGTCTAGGCAGCAGTTATTCTCGATGTGAAAAGTGATGTTGTTTCACCATCTATTCAGAAAAGAATATTCACTTCTTGCACTCCGTGCTAAGCCTCGATAGTATTTTCCATTCACGATTGACAACATATAGCTAAGCCACCGCAAATAACATTATAATCTTTGACTTCCTAGTTTTCATCTCCTCTTCCGACGCTCCATCTTCCTAATATTTGTTCCTTAAAATTCACTCTTGCTTCTGTTATATTGGTAAATTGTCAGCCCATTTTGGTGTATAAAGGGACGAACCTGGGAGGCTTAGCTTAACTCTATCCTATAAGCTTGAAGAAGACTTGAAAACCCCTACTTGACTGCGGACAACTCTTTCTAACCAACTTCATTTCGCCCAGAAGGAGGGCTGCTAGCATCCTAGCGTGCTTTCTTAGGTATAAACAGAGGGCTTCTGACCCTACAAATCCTGCTTCTTTCCAATAATAACCTCTTACAGCCTCTTAAACAAACTCAATCAAACATAGAACTCAATACCTCCCAGCTCAACTCACACAATGCCACATCTTCAATTTCACACCTCTGCCTCAATATCCACATCTCTACCAACCAGTAAGTCATCTCATCAGTGCTATCGAAACCATCAAAACACTCTCCTGATCCAGGGCAGTCATCAAAATGGCACCACCAACCCAAGACACCTCTTGCCACCATGACTGCTGCAACGACGATAAGACAAAGACAGCCTCTACCACCATTTTCAGCACCACCAAGCCACACGAGTGTGCTCCATCTTGTGACGAAAATACCAAGAAATGAGCAAACACCATTTTTGCAAGCTCTCAGTATGTGATCATCAAGATCCACTTAAGTTGTGCAATTTTGGAAGGGATGGGGATGGTCGCTTGCAGGAAAATCAGGTTTTGGGATTTGCTTATTTGATGGGATTAATTTTACAGTAAATTGAAGCCATAACGACATCTTTTTTCTTCTTCAAATGCTATGATGAGTGATTTGATGCGACTTTGCTTAAATTTATTTGTGAAAATTAAACCAGCAAGCTTGTAACCATAACCAGATAACCTGCGTCAGAATTTACTTTAGTTTATGTATGCAAAGGAAACAAGCAACTTTCTTTGACCATAAAACATGTTTCAGCAGACAAAAAAGGCAGTTTTGAAGGGCAGGCTTCAAAGATGAGGTTCAACTTAGTGTGGCCTCCACTGAGCGCAGCTTCACCTTCGCTAAAGGTTTCCTCCTTTAAGGGCCCAGCAGTGTACCACGCACCAAGAAGACCACGAGACAAAATGCTCATGAGTGTAGGAGATCAAGAATAGGGTAAGAGAGTGCGGCACCTACATGTTTCAAGCTGTACATTGAAGGTGAGGTCCATCACTTGGTAGAAAATCCTCGTCATGCCAAAGAATTTGGTAAATGGGGCACAGACCGGCCTCTGGCTTTGCAAACACCTCTTTGGCCCAAAACATTGTCTTCCTGACCATATCAACCAACATCTCAACACCAACTGCGATCAACCAAATCTCATCAATTGTAGTTGCCGTTGCCATCATGGAGAGTCCACCAAAGAAAAAGACCAAGCTCAATCCGGAGATTAGCCGGTTAGCGAATCACCCCTTCCAACCACTCCCAAACCAACCTCAACCACTTCATGCTGGTCAACAAACTCTGGCTGGTCAGTTCCTCTCACTTAACCATCCGCGACCCTTTGTCGTCAATGGTCCACAATCCCTTGCTCGTCAACCCCTCCCTCTTGGGCAAACTCGAGCTTTTGTCGTCAATACTCGACCCCAAAACCACAATCTACGCCTCGGCCTCACCCCACCTGCTGAAAATGCACCCCTCGATTGGGCAAGTCCTGAGCTCCCAGTGTCTGGCCGGAAGAAACTTGGCCTCTCACGTCGACCAAAAGGCCCCAGACAGCCTTCTCCAACACCAAAGTCGAGATCCAGCGGCCAATCAAATGTTTCTCGACCCCAAAATCCCCTTGCAATCTCGGTCGACCTTCAGGGACCAAGACCATCTACCGTCAGCCAACGGGAATGGTTTCAAAAGCGAGGCTACCAAAGCCAGTACGGGTTCAACAAATCTTTTGGTTTCAAGTACGATGTGCCGGGCGAATTTCAGAGGGGTATCGATTCGATGAAAGCCATGAGGGAAAGGGAGGAATATGTATGGATGGAAGCAAATCAACAACCATTCTGGAACATAGACGACAACGGCGTGGATGAATCTTTTGGTCTGGAGGAGTTGGGGTTGTAGGGATGCTTGGAGTCTTCAAAATACATGGGA
This sequence comes from Hymenoscyphus salicellus, assembly GCA_001414355.1. Lineage (NCBI taxonomy): Eukaryota > Fungi > Ascomycota > Leotiomycetes > Helotiales > Helotiaceae > Hymenoscyphus > Hymenoscyphus salicellus. The sequence goes on from LLCD01001017.1 coordinate 11,680, forward strand.
ATGGAAGCTGGAGTTGAGAGGGAGTTGAGGGATTTGCAGGTGTACTTGGACTTGAGAATGGGGAATGGGAAATGGATAATGGTTTGGTGCGATGGAATACGGTGGAGAAATGTTTGCTGATGGACTTTGAGTTGAGATTTCAATGAAGATATCACAATCCTGCTTTGCTTGCTTGTTCTCAAAAAATGTGATTTCGATGGTGAGAATTCTAGGCATTAGTAGTGTGGAGTTCCAAAATCGACCGATAATTTGACTGCTGTACAACATTAAGTAATTTGTCCAGTAATTTAAGTTGAGAGGTAGTAATTCTCGAGAGGATTTCGAGTAACCAAGACAAAAAAAGGAATGTTCAAGATGTTCAAAAGAGAAATGGTAATTGATACTCGTCTGCGTGATGTTCAATTATTACAATTATGCTATTTAGTTAGAAGAATAATGCCAATCAGACGTTTTTACGATTATGAAAGGCGTATGAAACAAGCTTACTGATAGAGCTAGTCTAGTAAGCACGTTTGAAGCGTCAAGATTTACAAAACAAATAGGCTATTTGACAAGTTCCAGGAATACTTAGGAAAATGAAGCTATCGGAAAGTTAACATCTCAAATGAAATAGTCAAGCACGTATGCTTAAAAGTTTTGAATTTGCAAATAAAATAGAACATTAGAGAAACCCCAGATATAGTGAGAATAATAAAACTGTCAAGAAGCTAATATCTCAAACTAAATAATGAAGTAGGTATACTTGAAAGTTCGAGATTTATAAACTAGATAGAGCATTTAAGAAACGCTAGGTACACTTAGGAAAATAAAGGTATTATAAAGTCGACATCTTAAATAGAAAAGTCTGTTCAGTAGACTTACAATGTTGATATTTGTAAACTAAATTGAACATCGGAGGAACAATAGATAGACTTAAAAAAATAAAGGTATTATAATTTAAGAGGTTAAATTAAACAGTCTCTAAAGCAGAGTCAAGAGTTTGGAATTTGTAAATATAGTAGGATTATTAGAAAGTGCGAGGTGTAACGAAATTCCTAGACTGCATTTTATGACAAGGGTACTCTCCTTTAGATATAAAAAGTTCAATACGAGTTACAAAGTCCGTTGAGATTTCTTTCATTCGAGACCCGGAATGCTAGGTCTTCCAGTTGGAAAACAATGGGAAGCGCGATATGCAACAAAACCCGAACTGTGTTCATAACGGGTATATTTTTATGAGAAAGAATAAATTTTAATAAGAGACAAAACATTCGTATAGAAATATCGTATTTGAAATAGTCCTGAAAGTTACGGTCCACGAATGAATTTTGAGGTGCGATAATAAAGTTTATACGCACCTTCACTTGAATCTCAGAGTAGTTTACTGGATTTGTTATTATTTTAGGTAATAATTACTTTTCTAATAATAGATCTTAGGTTTAAACCTTGATCTGATATATGGAATCTTGTAGAAGCTCATCGAAGCTCTATTTGTAATCAACGCTCTATGGAATATTC
>LLCD01001018.1:0-13176 GCA_001414355.1 Hymenoscyphus salicellus
CAGTAGCACAGCAGTGATACCACCCATTCCCCGCATCCCCAACCAAAATTGTAAAAACTACCTCTCTTTCCTTGGTGTCTCTCAGAACCCAACAAATCAAACCCAAGTTCCAAATCAGGATTCCAAACAACAAAACAATCACCTCACCTCACCACACCTCTCATACTCTTCATCATCTCACCCTTCGTATTGTAAGCACCAACGCCCCAGCTGCTATCTCCAGTCATTTGCGATGTGCAAGGAGGAACACCATATTTTTGCGACGAGAATTCATGCAAGATCTGCTACCAATTTCCATCCTGTTGCTTCTCATCAAAACTCAATGACAGTAAAAACAGGTAGTCATCAAGTCTTATTATTACCATACACTTTTCAATTCGTCTGCCGTCTAAAGAACGACACCGTAAGTCGTCATATTGTTCAAAGCGAGACAGTGATGCTATATCTAATTCCCTATTTTATGAAATAAGATAAGTTTTGTCCTCGGTAGGAGTTGATTCTCCATAAGGGTGGCCTTTTAATAATTATACATAATGAAAAAGATGAACGTGGAGGGGACATGAAAATAAGAAACTCCCAGATCGTAAATATGAATAATCAGTTTTGAAGGAAATTCGATTTTCAATATGATCATCTATTGCTACAGTGTCGGATTCTTTCCCACCCCTCTGTTTCCAACCTCCTTGCCTCCTATTATCCTCTTTTCAAATTTCGGTGGGACTTAATTTCTCTCGCAAGTCCCGCTATGCTGTCATACTTCCCGACCTATCTCTCTAACCTCATCCTGACCTTAAAGGAAAGAGGAGGAAGAAAAATATCTCGCGATTCAGAAGGGATATAGTTTACCACACAGTGGAACAATCCACTTGAACCTAGCCTGCCGCCCATTTTCAAACAGGAGAAACAGTGAAATACCTTTCCCGCCTAACTTATCCTAGGCATCTGGATCGGATAGAATACCCCACTCCTATTAGATATTACTTAAATTAAGAAGGATAGTTACAAAAGAGGGATTGAAGTAGCTAAGAAATCGAAAAAAAAACGAGGCTAGAGGAGAGTAAGACGGCAGGCGGCAGGAGTAGTACAGGGAAGCGGGATACCCGAAAGGGCTCTGGCACCTTATCCTCGCTTTTCCTACTTAGTTCCCAACACAGGAATGGAAAGGATAGGATTGTCTTAGGCAGGTTATTTCAGTAGGTTTGGATAAAGCATCCTAGTTCCAAAAGGGAAGAAAGTCACATAGGAACACACAGGAAGTATAATCCCGCTGGAAAACGTAAATCTTTGAGTAAAAGGGCATCCTCATCAACGAGCCTCAAATATCGAAACCCTCTTCCTTCCCAATCTCTAGTGCATCAATGCATCATATATAAAGAAACCTATCACAGCACGTAATATACCCACACAACATAATCGTCCCCTCTCACAAACCCACCCCGAACTGTAACACAACCCCTTCCCCGCACCATCTATCCAAAATAGTAAAACATCCCTCCCTTCTCTCCCTTTTCTCATCTGTCAAAGAAAAAAAAGTTTAGAAGCAAGTACACACTATCTTATACTTTCTCAAAAGAGTTTCCACGAAATTCGAGCACGTACACCCCACAACATGCAATTTACAACGGCCCTTCTCGTCGTCTCTTCTCTCATGCTCTCTACGTACACAGTTCAGGCATTCAAGTGTGAAGGTATCGAATGTTGTTGCAAACCCAACGAGAGACAACGTGCGAATCCCCTCTTTTCCATCTCCACATACCCATCCTATTTACCCTCTTTCTTTCCCCATTTAAATAGGACCCCGCAAGGTTTCCCCTACCTAAGAATAAGATTTGCAACCGCAATCTGCCTGCATATACACTTTGCTGTGTTGGAGCAACTGAAAGCGTACCTGTAAGTCATCAAACACCGTTGTCCTCTCCTTTTTACCACCCATCTTCTACTTCTAAAAATCTCCTCCCTCTTCATCACAAACCATCCTCATTTCTTCCTAGGACCCACTCGACACATGTGCACACCAATGTATGACCACCATAGCAAGTTTAGGAACGTCCTGCTTCCGGCATGAGGAAAGAAAGATGTATGTGCAACACGATCTATAAGTGTGGAGAAGTGGCAAGGATACATTTGAGGAGGGCAGCTTGAAGATACGGAAATGATGCTCAAAAGGGTTTCCGATGATGATGGATTTTTCGTCTCGTAGTAAAAGTACGGTATTGTAATCTTGAGGTATAATATTTACTTAAAACCATAGAGACGAGAACCGCGAGAGAAGGCACAATTTGGAAATAAAATGAAGGAAGAGTGTTTGGGAGAACGAGATAAGACCGGGAAAAAGATACAAAAAAAGGCTAATCTGTTTATGAGATGGTCAATGCAAAAAGAGGAATATAGGGCATAAATGTGTATATCAAGTATGTGCAGAATAAAGAGATAGGCACTATACATTAAACCAGCTCCGAAGTTCGAAGCAGAATACAGACATCTGTTCAAGAATTCTAGTGCATGGAAGACGAGAAGATAGATTTAAAACTAGTTTATTTAAAGAGACAAGATATAAATATATAGTTCGATAGATGTCCCAAATATGTGCATAATGAGAAGAAAAACAATGCGCCAACGTGTACAATACGCAAAACCAATATCTATGGCAGACAGAATCCTCCATCAACAATGATATCCGCCCCCGTGGTATAACTCGACGCATCGGAAGAAAGATACAAGAAAGCCCCCTTAAGTTCATGGCACTCGCCCTCACGTCCCATCGGCGTCTTCTGTCTCCAAACATTCTTCATATCCCCCGGCGCAAAACTCGATATCTCGGTGACAATATACCCCGGAGAGACCGTATTCGCCCGAGCGAAGCCAACCCATTCAACCGCAAGCGACTTGCCTATAGTTTTTCAATGTAAGAAGAATGCTTGACCAAACAGGGAGACAGAACGCGAGATATTCGGGCGAAAATTTGATATAAAAAAGAGAAAATGTGCATACAGAGATGAATTACTCCCGCTTTAGCCGCATTGTATGCAGCTTGCATCTGAGGGACATTGACAATAGATCCGCTCATGCTGGCTGTTGCGACGAAACTTCCCTCTCGAAACGCTGGCTCGAGTGGTTTTCCATCGATGGTGGCTTGCTCTAGCTTTTGTCGCTTCCAGTGAATAGCGGCTACACGAGCACAGTAAAAGACGCTGTCCATGTCTGTTGCCATGACTTTTCTATAGTGTTCGAGCTGAGAGCTGGTCTCTCCTTCTGCCATTGGTCCTTGTGTCCATGGGATTCCAGAATTGGCGACGAAAATATCGAGACGGCCGTTGAACTCTCGAATTATCGCTTCGATACTCGCGGCAATTGCCTCATAGGAAGTCACGTCGACTTGATATGCCTTGCCTGTGAAGAAATTGAAGTCAGTCCATGCGCTCCAATCAAATAGCGGCGGAGGAGACTCCACAGTGGGGGAAGGGTAACGTGGGCTTACACTTCACTCCGTACTCCTTCTCTATGGCAGTTGCCTCTTCAATGGCTTTTTTGTTGCTGTTGTACCAGATTGCAACGTTGGCTCCAGCTTCTGCTAAGGCCTCAGCGACTGCCAGACCAATTCCAGCTCCAGCTCCAGAGACGATGGCTGTTCGGCCCTTAAGGGAGAACAGGTCAAGTACGCGCTTTGTGCTTGGAGCCTTGGTATTGTCGAGAGCAAAATCGCCTCCTTTCATGGCGGTACCTGCCATTATGATGTGTAACGGATAGTGATTGAGGGGGAAACTGAGGACGGATTATTACGCAAAGGCAAAAGGAATGGGCGAGGCCGGGCAGGTTGGTTTGCTTGGAGGGACTGCCATTTTGGGGGAGAAGGGCCTTTTTGAGTTGATTGCCGGCCAGAGTCGGACTATCGGAGGACTTGATATGGTCCTGGACTCGAAGGCATCGGGAGATCAAGCTGCGAATGCATGTGTTGGTACAGGGGATTTCGGGGATATAGCTTTAGGCTCGGAAGAACCTGGGAAGGAGAAGGGAAGGGGGTAGAGTTTGAAGGGTCTTTATGGAGAAGACAGGGACGGGCAAGGGAGTAACAGAGGATAGAGGGACGAAAATCATGGACTAGGGTTGGAAGTGTCAACACCTCTGAAGCCAATAGGGAGGGCCTTGGTAAAGTGTCTCCTGCGAGATCTGTAGCATCCTAGCACACCAAATCAACCTAGACACTTCACGTAGTTGGTGTAGCAGAGTGTACACAGTGTGCGAAACTGCGTGTGTGTATTGCATGTCTGCCACTCTTTGTGAGGAGGAGAGGAAGGGCTATGAATCTGGATCCTCCCTGAAGGATCGTCTTTCTCGCCGAGGGAGGTCTTGTGTCCAGCTGTTTAGGGATGGAGGGGTAAATGAGGGGCAGAAAAAGAAGCTTGGAAGAGTCCGAAGGGCCCACGAAAATCCCTAGCCAGGTGCTCCCTATGCAGTCAACCCAACTAGGCCAGCTCCTGATTGTGGGTAAAGGTACTCCGAGTGGGTAATTGTAAAAATTGAAATAGACGAGTAGGCATCCTGGTGCAGATGCTGTCTTTATTTGCACGTATGGTTGCGGTGTTGTTGGGAAGAAGACAACGGAAATGCGGGCGCTTTTCTCCGCCAGTGCAAGCACGTGACTAACTAGCGTTCTCGGCTCTGCCATTTTTCCTCTTCCCCCTCCCCTCTCTTTCTTCATCAACTCCTCCAGAAAACGGGAATGCTCAACACCAGGAAGGCTCAAGTGAGCAACCCCCCCTTCATCAGAAGACCCATCTCTTCGCGATACACTGCATATATCTGCAGACGGCTGAGGTTATTTTTAGACAGCTGATTCTGGATGTTGCTTCTCAAACCTTTGCATGATTCAGCTCTAGCCTCCCGCTTGTAGAAATGACAGCTTATGAGCAGATAAGAATAATGAAGGAGAGGACAGCAATGAGAGTAGTATGACATGATTAGGTTGACAAGCAATATATAATGATGGAAATGATCAGAGTGGATGGCCAATGGCGCTCCCTTCAAGGCAAGGGCGGGAATGTTATTCAATATTCTAGCATTCCAATGCAAAAAGGCCTTGCGTTCCTCTCTTCGCTCTGCTTTCTTCCTCTACCATCGTACATCCAATTTGTCACGCTTTCACGCGTTGTTTTGCTGCTTCATTTTCTGTCTTTACCTTCTTAATATTTGCCATTGAACCTCTGAGTTGCTATTTACGCCGAATAAATCTAGCCAAAGTACGCGAAACAACCAAAACAATAGAAGGATTGGTGGAATAAATCGAAGAGCCCCATTCGCAAGTCCGACTAGATTTCAGCAACGCGGCTTATACGATCGATGTTTTGACCATACTGCGAGCTGTTTGAGAAGGAAAGATGCCTGGGCTCAAGAGCATATGCCCGAGATACTCGGAGGACTGCGAGGACAACACTTTTCGAATAATGGGTCGGGATATGGACAAACAGATGGGATCCTCGAATTTCACGTTGGGAGCTGTGATTGGTATTGCAATCGCCGGAGCGACCGTGATATTCGTTGCTGCGATATTGCTTCTTGTATTTCATGCACGCCGGAAAGATCGTCGAAAACGAAAGCTGATTGCAGAGGAAATACAAACTACTGAAGAGCAGGTACATTTTAAATCTGACATACGATCTACAGGCCCAGCAACAGACCCTTTCAATTCAAACATGCAGATCAGCGCTGTGGAAGGATTTCAATATTACCGCGACAGAGCTATCAATGATGGCATGGCTGGATCCCAGTCTATTCGCAAACCAACTATGGCCAAGGTGAGAACATCTTCAGAAAGCAAAACTTCTTTCAAACAGGGAGTGAGGGATTCATGGCCATTATCCAAAGTGACCAACATTCCCCTATCGCTGCTTCCAGGTCAACGACCGACAATGACTTTGAATCAAGTCGCTCCACCAGGTTATGTGGTACAGCCCGAGCCAAAATGGCCCAGAAGAAATTCATCCCGATCTTCGAGGTCTTCACGAAATTCAAGAACCAAAGTAGCTGTGCCTTCACCAGAACACGCCTATGTCCCACCTTCGCATTCGCCAACCAAGTCACCGACAAGAAAACCTAGAAATCAACGCCGATCCACTTCAGAAACTCAATTGACCACTATTCTGAGGTCAACTTCGCAACGATTGAATACTGCAAAAAAGCAAACGCTTACCCGGACTTTGACCACGTTTGCGAAACTTCCGGGTTCACCCCCCAAAGAACCATTACCAAACCCGCCACTCAAAAACCAGGTCAACGAGAGCTCCGAGGTTTTGATTGAAACCAGCTTCTTTGAATCACCTGGGAGTTCGGTATATGAAGCGTTCATAGCAAAAATACCATCTTCTGATAAACCCGAAAACAAAAATTCGTCTCATAAGCGGGATAAATCTACAACTTCTTCAATTATGTCAGATGACAGTTTGTGTGAAATGGCAACACCGGATTTGGTGATCCCCGGTCTACTCACATCACCGAGTAAGCAGAGGACTGTGGCACAGGAGGATTCGAGCACAGAGCAGATACCCGTTCCACAAGATGAACCCAAGGAGAAGGATGTTCCAGTCGCGCAAAGGTACCGCATGACAATAGCTAATTTGGACACTTCGGCACAAAACAAAGAGAGTAGGGTGTCAACAACAGCATTTGGAAAACATCGTTCCTTCCAGGGACAGATGAACATCACTTCTGGACCACATCGCATTTCTCTAGCTGGTGATCCTTTTTATTCTCATGTAAAAAGTTCTAAGCCGGTTTTCCCAAAGACATATATTCAGGGCCCACGACCACTTTACGTTCGAAAAGCGACATTTGGACAGGAGGCTACAACAGAGAGACCCTTGAGTTATACATCCCCACTACGCAATATCTCAGGCAACGCTCAAACTCCGTCCAAATCTTCATCAAAACAACAACCGCAATCCTCAACCGATAACGCCGACCGAAATCCCTTCCAGTGGTCACCCCAAGAAGCAATGCAAGAACGACCAAGGGGATCGAGTCCCAAAAGGAATGGATCAAAGCGAAAAGGGCACAAGCGATCAAATGTCATTCGAATGTCCAACTTACCATCAAGACCTACAAGTGTCCTAAGCGTCGACATCGTCCCCGAAGAACCAGAAGAAGATCCATCAATCTTAAAATTCAATATCCCGAAAACGGCACCTCTGCGATTAGTATCACCAAGCGAAAGTCCTAGTCCCTCGCCATCCGCAGCATCTCGCAGACATAGCGGCAGACCACCATCAGTACCAACTTTCAACCCTATGCTCACAATTCCCAACCTTTCAAGCCCCCCCTCGAAACCTGATAACACATCGGATGCAGAAAACAACTCCCCCGCTGCCTCATCGCCTACACTATCTACTACGAACTACTACCTCTCCCCCTCAGCCGCAAACTCAGAAGAAGATTTCTTCGCCCCAAAACTCGCGCCAATTCGTAAACCCTCTCTCCATACTAGAAACCGTTCGGAAATCCCACGCCCCCCCGATATCCCACCACGAGCTAAGAATCATCGATATTCAGCGGATGCAGTACTCCGTCTTTCTTCACCCACCAAACTCACCTCCTTCCCACCCCCGGATTTAAGTCCTAAAATCGGGTTAACGAGACCACCATCTAACATCATCGTTTCGCCATCGAATATCATTGTCTCGCCCTCCTCACTTAGCGCTTCCTCACCCACTCTTTTAGCACCACCACTTCTCACCGTGCCGATTCCTGGACATTTAACCGGGCCGAGGAGTCCGCCAAGTAAATTATCCGCCTCTCCGCCTCCGCGGGAGAGCTTGCATAATTCTATATGTTTGTTGAGACGGATGAACTCCGAGGTCTCGCACTGCAGTAATGCAGGAAGTGATACCAGTCCAGGCCTCTCACCCGATCTTCCGAGTTCGAGGAAATTCGCGTCAAGTGTATCCTATATTCGTAGTATCAAACAATCTACCGATACAAGTAGGGTGCGGTCGAGAGGGAGTAAACATTATCTTTCTCTTGGTTTTACCGACCCATCTTCTGGTCGGCCTGATCTTCCCTCCGATCGGTCGAGAAGAGGACGAAGTTCTATTAGAAATTCTAGCTCTTTTAAAAGGACTTCAAGACCGATGGGTGTTGGTATTAAAAGCGCGAGAGATAGTCAGGATATGTTTCTTGGTCATCGACGTCGACTGATGCAATCTGACTTCACCGAGGCGGAACTCAAAACCGTACGAGAAGTCGCGCCTCCACCGGTAACGTCTAACTCACCTAATGCGCTGAATTTCCAATTCCCGGTGCTTACTAGGAATGGGGAGATGATGGATGAGGACAAGTTGGATGAGGGCGAGGAAATGGATGAGACACCTAGTAAAGGAAAAAGATGGAGTTACGCGATGGTTAAACCAGCTGTTGAGAGTGTGAGGCGCGAATCGAAGATGGAATATCCTAGTCCTAAGACGCCCCCAATTTTAAGGTGGGATGACCAAGAATTGCCTGGACAGAGTCCGGGGATCATTTCCACGGGTGATGGGAGGAGTAAGAAAGAAGGACTTAGTCCTGGACGACCCGAGAGTTTGGGGCTTTATGACGAAGATGGGTTTTTGAAGAGTTCGCCTTTTAAGGCGAGGGAGAGTCCTGGTGGGAACTGATATTTCACCTGGTCCGGGATGGCGAACCTTTGTGTTTTTGTTTTGGTTCTCTTTTTTATTTTGTTTTGGGGAGGTGGTTTGGTGGATCGCACTTTGTAATCGGGAGATCTATTGTTGGAGAGGTCTTTTTTGTCTCGGAGGCGAGATGATGTTTTGAGATGTCCTGTTGTTGCTATTCCTTCTCCTCTTTGATCGATTATCGAAAACTTCTTTTCAGCTTCATGTTTACCTGCAATACTTGTTTATATCTTTTAGCGATAGTCGTATTATTGAATCGTAATTTTATTTTCTCATTTCAACTTGTTTTTTGGGATGCTGTTGGGTGGATTTGTTGTGGTTTTACGTGAAGGCTGGATTGGGGGGTAAGCAAGAGATAAGCCATGGGTAAGCCACGAGTAAGCAGAAGGTATGCTGCAAGTGAGCTACTGATGAGCTATGGGTAAGCCGGTAATGGATTTGGGGGCCAAGAAGGGATGCATGCAAGTTAACAAAAGCGGGTAAGGTATGGTAAGTTGATGAAGCCAAGTAAGTTATTCTATTTAGCTAAGCTCTTAATTGCAAGTAAGCTATTAATTGTAGGTAAGCTACCAGATGCCAAGTAAGCTACTAAGTGGCAAGTAGGCCGAATGGTATTCGTAAAGGGGAAGTACGAAGAAGTTGCCAACGGAAGAATAAGCTACTAACTATACTGAAATTAGAGGTGCGCGTGACCTAGTAGTTAAGGTATAGGCTTCAGATCTATGAGTAAGCTATAAATTGAGAATATTAGGGGCTTAAAAATATCTTACAAGAAGATCACCAACAGCTTTTGTTATTTGCCAGAACACTTCGAGAGCGGTGTAAGTCTGTAGCTTGACAGCTTACCCCAATGAGGCTGCGGGCGAGAATGTCTATGAAATGACAATATGGAGTACAGTACGAAGTCAAACGTTCCGTTTTGCCTCAGCAGTTTTATTTCGTGGAACATAATATGCGGCTTATGACTACCTTGAATGGGCATATTGGCTGGGCACATGAAAGAGCAAGAGTTGAAGAGTCAATTTTCATTCTCAAAGGAAGCATTGTGCCAGTGTCTCTAGGGCCGAGGTCAGATGGTGGTTTTCTTCTAGTTGGAGATGCTTATGTGCAAGGTATGATGGCTGGCGAGGCGATGAGTAACGAATACAGCCAGCTGTGGTCTGATGTTCAAGTACATTGAACGCCACTTGTAAGATTCACACTGGCTTTATTGTTCTACAGCATATCTACCTCACTCGAAATCCACTATTTGGACTCAAAACTATTCAAGCTCAGGTTTATTGTAATCTGGCATTTTGCAATAGGGGATTTCTGTCGAGGAAAAAGTAATGTGGCAAGTTCAGATGCTAATAAGTTGCGAAAGGAGGATAGAATTGGTTTTCGCGATTGGAAGGTGTTCCAAGAAAGGTATCTATCTAGTCTTCTCTTGTTCCATTCGATTCTCAGAAGTGTTTGGCGGGGTGGGACTCGGTCGGTTGACCGAGCTTTGACGACTGTTGGTGAAATGAAAATAACAAAAATTTGACAATGTTGTAAGAGGAGCAAACTTTGGGTTTCACACTATTGTCAGATCAAACCCCTGCTTTGCACGCAAGTGTTTTATTCCATATATATGAGATTTGTGCACGAGTACGGAGTCAAAAGGTGCTCGCATATATTTCTTTCTATCGTCACATCTTTTGGATATATATGAATTACCGTTGGGCTCCATCGCACAAACTTGGTGCACATCTTGGATTATTGGTGCTACTAGTGCTAGTGGTGGCGGAGACCCAGGAAAATATGTGTGCATATAAAGACTCGTGCATATACTAGATGTGCACCACCAAAAGTTATGAGGTGTTATATATATCAATGCACCACATTTTGAGGTGTTCAAATGTTTAGCCTGGAAATTTAAATATGATGTATATCCCTCGTTTATCCTCGTTCGTCCTCGTTTATCTTTATGCACATCTTTAAAGGTTATACATCACCAAAATCCAAAGATACTGTGAGGGTTAAAACCCTTAATAGCTGCTCGGGCTAGGCCCTCGCTAAACACTAACCAAGCTCTCGCTAAGCACTAGTCAGTGTCTCCGCTAGCACTGACTAATTCCCCACTACTAAAGCGTTCAAGTAGAATATTACAGAAGCTCTTCCTCTCCCTATATAGAGAGCAAGAGCTTGGATGTATCTAGTCTTCACGCACTTCTTAATTGAATATTTGAAACCATACCTTTGAGCTATTCGAGGTCTGGTCTCTCACAGATACAAGATATTAACCTCAAGAGGTAGTCCCAAGAGGTGTGAGACTGAATATCACCACCATGTGTTTTTATAACCGAAAGCTCCATTCCAGTCTCCTACGGGATATACGTGGAGATATAGACCTAGATACGCACCGTGAGCCAAATGGTTACTGAATTTACTGAAAAAATAAGTAGTAATGTACACCAACTTTTACTAGGTCAATTCCTGAATTGAACTGTTCATATGTTTATACATACAAGAAAGGAGAATAAATGAGGCAAGCTAGATCTCTCCAGCTCAAAAGAGTATACTATTATATTTTAGTTAGTGCACATCTTGATACACATAATTAGAGCCTGTTGAGCGTGTACACACATGTGCACTGCCGAAAAACTTGCGAATTATATATATTTGTACATGCACTTTTACTTGTATACTGGTAGTTAGCCGCTACATTGAAATATGATACATATCCTTTATATATCAAGATTCATATATTTAAAGGATATGCACCACTAAAAAGAGTTTAGGCTTTAAATCTTCAAATCTGCATAAACATCTTTTGCTTACTTCACCATTAGAAATAGTACTACGATTTATTATCAATATCCAGTTCAAAGGTCACTACTCTAATTGCGAAGCGCGCAGCCCACAACACTAATATATGCACTAAGTTGTACACCGAATAGATGTAAAATATTTTCACGAGTCAAACGATTACTCTATATATTAAGAGATAAGCAGTGATATACACCAACCTACGCAAGGTAAATTCTGAATAGTTTAGTAATATCTCTATATATATACTTGAATAATATACGCGAACCAAACAGGGCCTTATAGGAAGTGCAAGCAAAGGTGCGTACTCTGTTATATACTAGCCAAAAACTAGTGTACATCAGTACACATCCAAGATTGCATACATATTTATACATTTCCACATAATGTTTTGTGGTGCACATCTTAAAGGTGCTCTATAGGCACAAAAATATTGGGAATATAAGAGTGCGAGCCAAACAGGTCCTAAACTACTCCAGAATACGAATTCCCTTTTAGAGAATAACTGTCGCTCCGATCTCGAAACTCACTATTATCATACCTATACTAATATTTGACAATTGCCGCCTCATAATCCGACCACCACTCAACCTTTATTTCAAGAAAAATAGTTGCTCATTTTTGCAAGAAAGTTGGGGGATAAGAGGGTTGGATTACGAGGGTCGAACTTTGATTCGCCCGAGCAACTCAGGCTTAAAATCGACTTTCTCATCAATCTTATCAATCTGATTTTATCAAGCCCCATTTTTCTGTACTATTACACTGTATATGTACTATTATTAAGGAATATTTCGGAGCAATACGGATTGTTATAAATCATTAGTGAGGTCATCATTATTCCGTGTCCAGGCGTCCTCTCCGCTAAAGTTGCGGAACTACGTACAATGTTGCGGAACTTCAATGCGGAACCTCAACGTTGATTATAAACGCCCATGAACATATATGTATATAGCTGGCAAGGTCCTCTTGTTTTATTTGACCACACATACATACAACTTCTCTATCCTTGTATACTTAAAATCATGCTCAGCACATCTCCAGTTATTCTCATCCTCGGCGCGGGCCCAAATATCGGCCAAGCAGCCGCTCGCATATTCGCTTCAAAAGGCTACAAAGTTGCCATCGCTTCACGATCACTGAAGGAATCAGAAAGTACAGAAAATCAACTTAATATTACAAGTGACTTCTCCAACCCCGACGATGTCGTCCACGCTTTTACAAGAGTGAAGAAAGAGCTGGGAACACCAAGTGTAGTCGTTTATAATGGCAAGTCTTAATACCCAACGAACTCAATCGCCTGTTAACCAGAGGATATACAGCCTCTGCATCCACACTTTCCCCTCCCAACGATCCGTTTGCAATCCCTCTGGCGACTTTTAATGGCGAAAATACCATTAATATCACCAGTGCTTTCGTCGCCGCGCAGCAAGCAGTTCTCGGGTTCGCTGAACTCCCTGCTCATGCTGCGAAATCGTTCTTTTACACGGGGAATATCTTGAATGTTGAAGGTATCCCGGGGTTTATAGTTCAGGGGAGTGGCAAGTCGGCTGGTGCACATATGATGATGGCTGCTGCCGCTGCTTACAAAGAGCGAGGGTACAAGTATGTTTTTCCATTCCCACCGTTTTATTGTTTTATACAATAAGTTGATTTGAGAGATATTAATCATTTTCATGTTCTACTATATTGACGAACGTAAGCCAGACGCGACGGCCAAGTATAGAGT
>LLCD01001019.1:0-13173 GCA_001414355.1 Hymenoscyphus salicellus
CCAAACCCAAGACGTTCATTGATGATTGTCCACATAGCTCGTATATCCTCGTTATTGGATGAATGGAATTTCGAAATAACGTCCCGACCTTGAGGGCATTTTCCACATTTCGTGCCTGGTCACTATTAGCAAGTTCTCCCACGAACGAGCCTATCAACCCACATCGAGATCCTCCAATATCGCCACGACAAATATATCAAGCCCTGAATTTCTCCAACCAACGATTATACCAGGCGAGTCGGTTCTAGATAAATCCAAGGGCCAAAAAATTCTCATGAGCCCATCATGATCGGGCATGACAGTCTCCTGCCTCCAGCTGCCCTAAAAAGAGCCTCGACGTCGAAGTTGTTCTCGCGCAGATATGCCGGCACTCGCAGAACGTGGGTGCTATCGTGGTGTTAGTCGTATGAGATGCGCCGGAGCGGATTGCCCTACCAAATCTGTTTCCCTCGAAGCCAGTCTCTCCACGGGAATTATGAATAGGAAGAAGAATATCGAGAGAATGGCAAATCCTTTTGCAGTGCGTCCCTGGTATGACATTAGCACCAATGCCCCCATCTGCGAATATGGCGACGTACGACGACTCCGTGGTCCCAGGCAAAAACTGCAAGCTCATAAAGTCGAGTGACCAGATCCCACCGGGCTGTAATGTAACCGGCTACGAAGATCGCAAGGGTGAGGACAGAGAATGGGTGCATTAATCTCCTTCTTTCGCTGGCGCATCCCTATCCTGCTGGTTGTTTTGTTTTGCTGGAGCTTCCGGTTGAGGTAGGAGGAGTCGTCCGTAGGCTGTTACTGCAGAACATGCAAGCTGGCGAAGTGAGCGTAGGATTAAGGGGAGGGAGGGTTTGGTGGGCAGAGTAGTAGTGTTGAAGGTGTCTCTAGATTGAAGTCTCCCACATCATCAACGGAGCAGGTAGAATGTCCCACGGGGGAAGTCGAGAATCAGATGGGCGCAAACATAATCCAGTCTTTAACTGGCTGCTGTTCAAGTCAACAAGCCGAACTCAATTTCATCGCCATCGCGGATTCGTTGGGTGCAGGGATTAACGAGCCATGGAAATTAAGCTTTCTCCTGATAGTGAAGAAAGCGGCAACGGATAAGTCAAAAGAAATATATCATATTTCAACTTCAAAAGGAGGTAATATTGGTCTTAGAATGATGCAATTGGATTCAATAGTCCTCTCAAGCTGTTTCAAAGAGGAGTTTATTTTAAATTTCAAAATGACAAGAATTGGAAGCTGAGCTATCTGTGAGTGCCGCTTTGCATGAGGCTTATCACGTGTAAGGGAGAAGGAGTTAACCAGTGTTTTCTTGTTTTTTTGTAAATAGGCAGGAAGTTTAAAGACATCCAAGAGGGCACAAGAAGTTGGTTATATAGTACATGTAATACAAAAGGTACACGCGCTTGCAATAAATAAATCCCAAGAGCCGAGATGCTTCACACTTAACGACGTTCTATCCATGCTGTAATAGGAGATTCATAGTTTGTCTTTCCCGTTTTCCTAAACTATTTAGCAAGCTTCAAGAACTCTGTAAAATGGATTCTCTTACACTTCCTCCTCATATTGAGGGCATCGCTCTCTTTGTGGTCCTCCCGAGCTTCTTCGAGCATCTTGTCGATACCTCGTTCTTTCAAGGCGCCCTAAACATAGAAATTAGCTTTTTTGGCTAACAGAAGATCTAGGTAAAACAAACCGTCAGGCATTTCTTATAATCTTTAAATAGGTCTGCACATTCATCTGTTGTGCCCTTTCCCCTCAAGTATTCTGCCCAAGTCAGTTGTGAATGGGAGTGAGGCGACTTGCTTACGATCGCTATACCACTTCAGAAAGCAAGAATCATATCGTCTATCATAAAAGTCAGCTTTAATTTCAGAAATCCGAGTTTATTCTACTCACTCCTTGACTTCATTGCATTCTGGGGCTAACGAAGCTGACATTTTGACGGTTCCAAGTAGTTGACGTAGAGTTGATGTTTTGTCTTCCGCTGTCAGAAGGCTGAGGAAAACGGGTTTTGCCCAGGCCTAGGTATCTCAGCCTTGACGTGAATGACTAAGCAGGATCGGTATCTTTTATCGCCGACATTTCACCAGGGGCAGGAATATTTTGTACCTTTTGCGACTACCATCATTCTCCCCTCCATTTACACCACTACTTCGAATGCGGTTGCGCAAAACGACACCATGGATCAATCGCAGGACTTCAAGTCCTTGCAGGAGCAGGTACAAGCTGCGCTAGTATCGACAACTCGAAGCGCTGGCCAAATATCCTTGGAGGACCTTAGCTTTCAACGATCACTGAACCCAGATGTAGGAGAGGCCCTAGACGAAGCAAGCGGCCGTCTGTTGGCTCTATCTACCAGCTTGCTCAAGTCTGCTGCGTCAATCTCGGAGCTACGCGCGCCAACCCTCGAAGATGCGGACGATGTCGAAAACAATTGGCGAAGTGTGGTGGATGTGATTGATTCTTTGTTGGAGAAGACGGATACTTGCTTGGACGAATATACTGGAATGATCAAGCGCAAAGACCAGCCAACCCCCGAGCCAGTAGATTTGCCCTCTGAATATATGATGGATCTGAAATCTTACTTTTATGCAGACACAATCAAATCTAAGAAAACCATTAGGAAATGCTTTCCGCACTCAGAACCTCGTCAAGCCACAGCTTGCCTTCGACATCAAGCCAAACAACCATGATACTTCGCCCTGGAAGCCCCTCCTTTCTTCGAAACCACATGCCACTGTTTCCCTGGAAGAAAGTTTGACCACATTTACGAATGATTTCGGGCAATTAGTGTATGATAAACCCCATTTTCTACTTGGAGGTTACCTTGGGCCATTATTCATAGAAACCCACTCTCGTAATCTCGTGTTCTGGGCCAATATAATGCGGAAATACTCCCAGTCAAAGAAATACTAACAATTTATCCAGATATAAACACCCATACGAACAAGAAATCTTAGAACTCAAATACCCGGAGGCTATCCGTGTGAAAGCAAATCCAATGCCTTACAACCCGGTCGAAACTACCTCTGCAACATTTGTTGATACCGAAGAAGGAGTACTTGAAATGCTTAGCGAACTCAAAAATGCCACCGAGATTGCTATTGATTTAGAACACCACGATGCCCGATCATTCGTTGGTCTCGTTTCACTTATGCAAATTAGCACCCGTGAAAAGGACTGGATAGTTGATACTCTTAAACCATGGAGACATAAGCTACAAGTTCTCAACGAGGTATTTGCCGATCCTAAAATCATCAAGGTCTTTCACGGTGCCTTCATGGATATTGTATGGCTGCAACGTGACCTAGGTCTCTATGTGGTTGGACTATTTGATACTCACTGGGCTAGTAAAACTTTGGGATATCAAGGTGGCAGTCTGGCATTTTTACTCAAGAAATTCATTGATTTCGATGCCGACAAGAAATACCAAATGGCCGACTGGAGAATACGGTAAGTAATCAGTAGCACCTTTCAGAGTTTTACTGACTTATTAACTAGTCCTATACCAGACGAGATGTTCTTTTATGCTAGATCAGATACCCATTTCCTACTTTACATATTCGACAACATGCGAAATGAACTCATTAAAAACACAACGCCAGGCAACCCAGAAGAAGACCAAGTAGAGCAAGTCCTACAGAAGTCAAAAGAAGTTTCCCTTTTGCGTTATGACCGACCAGTCTACGATTACGAGAATGGCAGAGGTTCTGGAGGATGGTACTCTTTGCTAGTAAAAACACCAGCTCTGTTCAACAATGAGCAATTTGCGACTTTCAGGGCTATACATGGATGGCGAGACCAAGTTGCTCGGACGGACGACGACAGCACGAATTTCATCATGCCGAATCATGTCATATTCAGCATTGCCAAAATAATGCCTGTTGATATGGTTGCACTTCTTGCTCTTTGCCATCCTGTATCATATAGCGTGAAGTCTCGCGCCGGCGAGTTGTTGGATGTCATCAAGCTGGCCAAAGCACGGGGGAAAACTGGAGTCAGCATGATGGATGTTCTTCGACCAGATACAATGGGTGTTACGGCTAAAGCTAATATTCCTGCGCTCGCCGCCAAAGCAAAACCAGCTTCTGAGCCAATGGTAGCCGAGGTTGACGGAGGCGATCTACGGATCGAAAATTCGGCGTTTTGGGGTGATGCCTTTGGAAGCAGTATCTGGGACGAAACATCTCTGACCGATAAAGATAAAGCTCAAGAGTTGAGACTCGCAGTACCACTACCACAACTATCTTCTGAGATCTTTGCCAGTTCAAATGGTTTCGGAACATCAGTCCCAACATTCAGATCTGCTCCAGCAGTGACACAACCCGCCAACACACCACCACCCAAAAGAGATGAGCCCTTCGTCCTCAAACGCGGATCAAAACGCAAGAGCGATGAAATAGAAGAACCCTCGGAAGACGAAGGAGGCGAATACGATATCTCCCTAAACGACATCTCCGACCCGGCTTCAGATTCGGAATCTGAAAAACGGAAACGAAAAGCTCAACGGAAGGCCGAGAAGAAGGCCAAGAAGGAAGCCAAGGCGCTCCTTGCTGCTGTTGCCTTAGAAAAAGATGAAGACATGGTGGATGCCGAGGATGGGGAGGAGCCCTTTGATTATAGTAAAGCGGAGAGTGTGCTGCATTCTAAACGCAAACCCGAGGAGTACACGGGTCCCAAGAGGGAGAAGAAGAAGGGGAAGAAGGAGCCGTTTGATCCTTATGCTAAGAGTGCGGATGCGCCGAAGGGGATGAGGAGGGCGCAGACGGAGAGGGCGGGGAAGAGTCATACTTTTAAGAATTGAGGGGTTGTGGATGTGTAGAGGGGAATGGCAAATTATACCCAAGCCGCTTCTTTATGGTATTTGGTGTGGGCGTTTGGCGGTTGGGTGTAGAAGCATAAGCATATGAAAAGTATTTTTCTCTCTTTTCTCTTTTGAGGGTTGTAGATAGAGGGGTACGATGCCTGGATATGTCAGGGGACATGGCATTTGAAATACAGAATGGCTTCATGCTTTCCCTTTTCCACACACACCATCATTTTCCGTTTTACTCGTGATCTTTGACTCTTGAGGCTTTTGATTTGTTTGAACAGATGGCCTGACATATGGTATTACTTTTTGAGGCTTGGCTTTCGAGGCCTGGTATGGTGGTGATTGGTGCCATCAAGCGAGATTTGATGGGAACTCGCCCTATCTATTCTTCGATATGTTCTTAGCAATGGTTCCAAGGAAGCTTGAGGTGGGTTTCAACTTTGGAGGTGAGTCTGTAGGGATAGGGTAATATGAGAATCGCCTAGTCCCCACCTCCCCACAAATTCGCGCCCACTAACTCTTTAACATTTGTAAATCAAAATAAAAACATTCGAAACATATCAACTAATACAATCCGGTGTGGTGTATCGGTAACATTTCTGCCTCTCATGATCCCAAGGTTCTTGGTCGCAGGAGCGCGGGGTTCGATTCCCCGCACCGGAATAGCGTTCTTTTTAAAGTCTTTTTATTATAAAATTCTATATTTCTGGTATGTCTTACTAGTAGAGTTAAGTAAAAGAGACATCTTTGTAGGTATATATTTGTGTTAGTGCTGCTCCTTCCTTAGAGAGTTAGCTAAACGTTCGCTAAAATAGTAATAATTGGGTTAATGCTTGTTATCTAATCCTTTGGCTACCTAAAGGTATTACTCTATAGTTAAATTATTTTGTCCTTGACGTTTTCAACTTTTGCTCGCAATCTTTTAAATCTTTCATACCTTCCGTCTGACCAACCTTTACTTGGTCGTAAAATTCGAGGGACGCCTCCGGCACCTCTTGGCTATGCGAGGCTTTAAATCTTTTCATGCGATTCACGTACATACTGTTGAAGTGTCAAGAGGGAGTGATTAAATATAAGTAGTCAGTGGGGTGGCGACGCGAGGTAGGCCAGACCCTCCAAAGCCCCTTCGGACAATACCACAACATCGCTTTTACTTGTTAATTTTAATGCATCTGCTTATCAAGTTTATATATACTCTATGCAGTTTAGAGTACTTTAATTGGCGTGGAGGGTTCCTTTGCTTTTGGAGACATTTGAGTAATAACATTCAAAGGACCTCATTTCCCCATCTGCTTCGCATAACAAAAACCCTGTGAAGTCAAAATTACCTCTCTATTCTATATTCCAGTAAAAACATCCGAATATCCTCATTTCCCCACCGGTTTCGTACAACAAAAAAACTTGTAAACGAACTTCAGATAAACCCGAGAAGTCTTTTAAACAGTTATTCAAGTAAAAGTATCCGAATATCTTCATTTCCCTAACTTCCACGAACATGGATCTATCCGCGAATAATATAACCTCTCAAACGTACTTTATACCCGGAAAACTTACCTCTCTTTCCTCTTGTAACCTATATTCCAACAAAATCACTTGAAAAAACTCAATTTTCCAACTGACATTCGGCATATCTATTGAGGAATAACCACAGAAATTCTTACACTGAATCTCTCCATCATTTCGTCTCCTAGGGATCTCATCGCAACTCTTTACGTGAAGCACAAGGTCTGTTGTAGCCTTCTCTGAAACGAGACCACACTTGAGGCAGGTAACCATATCCTTCGTGGTAACGTTGTAGGCTTCGTTGCCACAGGAAGAGAAAATTAGCGAGGGAAAATTTTCTTTACCGATCTTTGATTGTTGGGTTCTTAGTCTCGTGGATGTAGAAGGGTGGTATGTAAGGTAGATGTAAACATTTGAAAGTCAAGAATATCATTTGAGAATTTTGCCTAGCTGATGTAAAGCAGTCAAAGGTGGGAGTTGACGTTAAGTGGATATCTCGGAATTCACACTGTAGTTAGCTTATCACGACCTCCCCTTTCCAAAAATGCCCCGCCAAATAATTTACTCGCTTAGCAAAGTACCTAACCACTCTCTTTCCTTCAACCCCCTCCAGAACAAGGAAAAACACAATGTTTCACAGATTTCACTCAAAGATTCATAAGATTTCATGGAAATATCATTTGATTTCGCGCTCCAGAGTATCTAATCTCACAAAATCGACAAATAAACGCGCTCATTTCTTTCAACTCCTCCAAAGCAACCTCAAAGTCATCATCCTCTTCAATCTTAAGACAAGGCAGTTACTACCGGTGTCAAGAACGACTCGCACATGCCCAACCAAGGAATTCTGGCCCTTTCCCTTTCCCTATACTCAAGAATTGGTCACCCGTTGCTTCTACGTTTTGTTCGGAGATATTTCCAAAGCAATAGATTATGACACATGCACTATCTTAGGACTTCTACTCTATGCTTTAAAAGCCTTTTATTATGCTACTATTACTTTCGCGGTTATCTCAAAGGACATACTATCTGGGTATCTTTGACTATTGTACACACCCGGAAGAACGCCAAGTATCAAATTGCTGTGCTCTCTGCTCGACCACAATGATGCTGTACATATCTTGTGAAAGAACATTTCTAGGCTCCCTTAAAAATCAAATTCGCTTTATCGTAATCGTCGTATCGTAATCGTTCAAGTACCCTGGGCATTCGTCAAACCAATTCAGATCCAAACAATCTAAACAACAGTTGACAAATTCCATGGCGCCTTGAAACATTAATTCTCCTTATATCCATCCTTGGTAATCACCTCACGAAGTAGCTCGCGAAATGCATTCCCAACTAGGTTGCGCATCTCATCCGTCATCTCCAATCTCGTCAAGTCAACCATGTCTGCCCAAACCGCAACAGAGTGCTCGTTGGGACCAACCTTGACCTCGCCATCTCCAACATTCACGATGAAGTTCAGTTGTAGATAACTCTTGCAAACGACTTGACCATCAACGGTCTTTGAAGTTACGTACTCGAAAGGCTGCATCTCCCGAACTACCGATTTAATGCGAAGTCCAGATTCCTCTGCCACCTCGCGTCTAAGAGCGGCTCCGAGCGTAGCATCTCCGTCCTCCACTTTTCCACTAGGGAGTTCAAACATGTCTGGGTGGTATGTCTCGTGTTCTGCGCGTCGGAGCAGAAGGATTCTTCGACCGCCATCTTTGTGGATTATAGCGCCGACGACAACTTTATCAAAAGGTTTGTCCGACTTCGAAAGATAAGTGGAGCGGAATTCAGAAAGGGTCATGGTGAGCTTGGTTCTGGAAGTGGATGTAGATGTGAAGGTGTATTCGTGGCGGGAAGATCCAAATCTTGGGGTATTTTCTGCCATATGATAAATTTTTGGCTTCGCACCAAATACCGAAGCTGACTTCTCAACATTGCTCGTGCCCAATTTCAGAATTACGCCCTGCAGGAAGTCCTCGTGGGTATATGCCAAAGCCATGTGCTCCTTGATCGTGATGGCGCCCTCTTCGAGTCCGCGCATGGAATCCAGTACAAAATCGCGAAGGGGGGAATTGGCGTGTGTACGTTCGTAAATGGCGTCGATGTGTGAGACGAGTATGTCGCGGCGAAGACTACGCTCTCCTATGTGTGAAGAACCCAGAGTCAGCTAATTTTTTTTGGCGGTGATTTGAGAGAGTTCTCTAAAAGCCCATAGGGGCAAGAAAGAGATGTCACCGTCTCTTGAATGATTTAGGATAAAACTTACCTTGAACATAGGCATCAATTGCAGTATTGAATAGCTTGGGCCAGCAAAATCTTTCCGCCATAATACATAGATTGAGGAGGGCCTCTTGATGTGCAATCTCTTCTGCCACGACATCTCTGACATGTTCAGAATTAGGAATGACGTCCAGGGAATTAACACTGGTCTTTGTGCGGTTGGTAGTAGGACTAGATCCAAAACCACCAAGAACGGGAGCTGGATTTTGCAAAGGACCTGCAGAAGATGATTTCGAGATGAGAGATGCAGTAGGACACGGGCCAAATGGGACATTCGTAGAAAGAGAAGAACCCGAAGACTTTAATTCCAATTGATTGAAGATTGAGACTACCGGAGTAGGGTTCGAGATACTGGATGATCGAGCTGGGCTACCGAACACAGAAGTTGTAGTTGAGCTTGGCTTCGGTGTTGGTGTATCAGATTGAGGTGCTGGACTGCCGAACGCATTATCTGATTGAGTTGCATATTTCGCGAAGCCGGTCAACTCAGATGGCTTTGGTGTAGGTGCATTATCTGGTTGAGTCATCAGGTGGCAGAACGGATGCGGGGCTCCATTCAGCACCGACTTTCTGTCTGTAGGCGGATTGGTTAATTTATGGGATGGTTGGTTTGCATATTTCGCGAAGCCGGTCAATCCTGACGCTGGAGTCTGCGTAGGTCCCGAGGTGGTTGGCGCTGGTGAAGATGCCGTCGATATTGATTGAGATTTTGCATTAGCCGAGATAGCAAGCTTTTGGGATATCATGCTTGCATTAGAAGGGTTTTGAATTGGTGCTGACGAGACCGGTGTTGAAGGTATGTTTGATGGATTTGCAAATGATTTATTGCCAGCGCCCCAGGGTGAAGGCGAGGCTCTTGAAAGAGGGTTCGAAAGTGGGGAAGCTTGTCCAAACAATGCCGAAGAACGCGTTGGAGATGGAACCGGTGCCTCGCTCAATGATGAGCTCGCTTGCCTACCAGCTGGAGTGGTAGCAGAACCGAGCAAGTTCAACGCTCCTTGAAAGTTGTGATTTGCCGGTGAAAATGACCAACTTCCTCCAGCTGAAAAACCTCTAGGTGGTGGCATTTGCAGTTGGTAAATTGCTGCTGTATTTTGAACAGCTGTTGTTGGTTGCAGATGTAGTGCAGCTATTGCTTGTGGTCCTCCGTACTTTCTGCCAGAGCCGTAGTCTGCTAAGCGGATCTCTTCGGGGGACAAGTGACGGTATGAAACATCATGGCAAATGTGCAAGTGTCTATTGACCACTGTACCACCTTGGTAATGCTCTAAATTTAAACACAAATTATTAGCATGGCAATTTCTAAATAGTAATCTTAGACCTTGAAGGATATAAAATGGCGAATGCAAGATTCCAAGGTGGAATTTTAGATATTGGGCCAACTGCATGGGTTACGAAATTTATAAAAGTTCACGTACCTCTGACATCAAGTGGCCTAAACGGCGTGGGGCTATTACCGGTTGACGGCGCTGTAGGAAACACACTGCTCGCTAGTTTTGGGGGAGAGAGTGTAAGAAGTGTAGGGAGAGGTTTCGATGGTGCTTTGCCAGCGCCTGGCCTAGGAATGATACCCAGATATAGAAATGCAGTAAGAAGCTCAACTGCGGCGGGGTCATCTTCCTCCAAGTAGATCTTGTTTTCTTCTGCCTCTATGAAGCCTCCGCTCAATGCCTTTTGAAAGTATTCAGATTGAGAGATGAGTAGAGCTTTGTGGACGACAAACAGCTTTTCTTCTTTGCCGACGAAGATGAAGACCATCACGTTGCCTAGGTCGCTACCATGTAAAGGTTAGCACTGTAACCGACTGTATCAACGCGTGGTGTTATTCCAATCTCAACAGACAGCCTGAACTTACCTCCCAAACGACGTGGTAGCATTTGTAGCAGCCATGGCGATGAGTTGTTGACTGCAATCAACCGATCTCAGCAAAGCTCAAATTAGGGTGGTTGTTGAAGGTGATTGTTTAGAGAAGATGCTGTAAGGCTGAAGCCGATCTATTTTGGCGGGGTCTCCCCTCTATCGGCTTATCTTGTCTAGCCGAAGTACTGCCGGTTCCCGTAAAGTGGAAACACGAAATTTACGCTGGTAGACGCGACGCGTTTCCCAAGTCAGCATTTGGATTTCAGCAACTATCCAGCAGAACACCACACTACAACCCAAGATGCCGCACTCAATACCGGAAGCCAACTCGGCAGAAAACGAGGTTACAATTCCTGCGGGAGAGGAAATAGAAACCGATGAAGCGCAAACCACAGAGATGGAGGCCACCAAACCCGAGGCAACGAATGATACACTCGATGAAGAAATGACGACGGAAGATGCGATCCCAGATCAAGGAAAGGACACCGAAGTTGCCAAAGCAAAACAAGATGTGAAATTGGAGGATCTCTTTGCAGATGACGACTCGGACGAAGAATTCCCAAGTTCAAATCAACAGAAAGTCAAGGTTTCAAGTTCACCGCCCGAGGCGCCTCCATCACCAGTGTTAGTATAGCGGAAATTCCCTTCACGAGAATATGCCTCTGACAATTTACAGACATGTAGGACCTACATCAAATGCCGCGGACACGGATGTAATGAAAGCCTTCTACCAACGATTATTTCCCTGGCGTTACCTTTTCCAGTGGTTGAACCACTCCCCTACTCCTTCCACAGACTTTGGTCACCGCGAATTCGCTTTTACACTACAGAATGATGCTTATTTGCGTTACCAATCTTTTCCAACTTCAGATCTGTAGGTTGAACTGGAAGCTTTTAGGGAGGTGAGCTAATTGTGGTAGTCTACGCAAAGATGTTCTGCGCCTCATGCCCTCTCGATTCGAAATTGGACCAGTCTATACCACCAACCCAAGAGATCGAAAAACCTTGCGAAAAGCTTCCTCCTTCAAACCTCTGGCAAAAGAACTATGCTTCGATATTGATTTAACAGATTACGATGATATTCGAACATGTTGCGACAAGGCCAATATCTGCATCAAGTGTTGGCAATTCATCACAATGGCCATCAAAGTTATTGATGTTGCACTGCGGGATGATTTTGGCTTCAGGCATATCTTGTGGGTCTACTCTGGTCGTCGAGGTGCCCACGCTTGGGTTTGCGATAAGAAAGCTCGTCAAATGAACGACCAGAAGAGACGAGCCATTGCGGGATACCTTGAAGTCATAAAGGGAGGAGCACAAGGGGGCAAGAAAGTGAACGTAAACAGACCACTACACTCGCATGTAGCGTAAGACTCCCTCATTCCTATCGGTTCTCTCTTTATTAACATTAGATAGGCGGAGTCTCGATATTTTGAAATCACACTTCCAATCAGATATCCTCGAAGACCAAGATCCTTGGGAAACAGATGCGAAGTTTGCTCGACTCCTCGAACTGCTTCCAGATAGAAGCTTGAACGATGCTCTGAGAAAGAAATGGAGTTCTGCCCCAGGACGAGCCTCATCGGCAAAATGGGCTGATATCGATGCTCTAGCAAAGTCCGGAGCGAGCAAAAACCTGGATCGAAAAGCTTTACTTGAAGCCAAGCAAGATATTCTCTTGGAGTACACATACCCCAGACTCGATATCGAAGTCAGCAAGCACCTCAACCATTTGCTCAAAAGTCCCTTTGTCGTGCATCCTGGAACTGGAAGAGTTTGTGTACCAATTAATCCCAAGAAGCTTGGAGATTTTGATCCCTTGGAAGTTCCAACTGTCACAGAGCTTTTGGATGAAATTAATAACTGGACTGCGCCCGAAGGAGAAAATAATGGAAAGGTTGTGCCAGATTGGGAGAAGACACGATTGATGCCATATATGGAGCACTTCAGGTCTTTTGTGGCAGCTCTGATGAGAGATGAGACGGATTTGAAGGTTAAGAGAGAGCGGGACGAGGGAGATGCTATGCAGTTTTAGGGTAATATGTCAGGCAAAAACGAGGCTTGAGTGATGGGATTGTGTAATGATACGATGTTATGAAATACAAGGAGTAGTTGGTGTTGAAGCCTGGAAATATTGTTTTCTGTTATTCTCTAGGGATTGATTTTAATAACAGAACTTGAGAGACTTTCCCATATCAAAGTGTGAATTGTGAATTTTTTTGGCACCAGAAGCTTCTGTGTAGATGAACACCTCGCGATGGACAATAAAAAGGGCAGTAACTCGTACCTACCTATCTTGCAAGTTATCTAGCACAATTTAAGATACTCTCCCAGATAGGCAGGTACGAGCCTGATATTTACTGCTGCATTTTTTTGTCCACAGCGAGCACACATAAGGTAGTTTGTTCTCTGACTAGCTAGTTCCTTCTGAACTTTCCCTTATGCAATATCCTTAATACAAAACACAAAAACTAGATACTGAACAGGAAAACTTGTACAGTGAAGAGAGGATCATATATTATTCTCTGGCAAACAAATATCGCAACTTGTTGTCCGTGAATTGTGAGTTTGCAGCTAGAAGCTTCCATGTTGATCAGCTTTTTGTTAGTGCCCCTGTATTAGACTAGAAAACTGGCACCTAAACCACCTAGCTGCCTCTCCATAGTGTGCCTACAGAATCGATTAAGTTGAAAACCAGTCCGTTATTTATATTT
>LLCD01001020.1:0-13167 GCA_001414355.1 Hymenoscyphus salicellus
CTATTATAGCTCTTATAGTAAATAAAGATTAGCTAGACTAGCTAGACGATCTAAGGATTTCATTTTAGTTATAATCACGTGATAGACTCTAGGAGATCCTGAAGGGATCTAAAGAGATCTATAGATCTAAGAGTGATCTAAGAATAAAGGTTCTATATAAGACTAGTACGTCTACTATTAGATAGAAGCTTCGTACTTAACTTAGTTTATTAATTATATTATCTTATTTAATATCTTTAATATAAGTAACAAGTTTACCTCTAAGTAAACAACCTAATAGTCTATTAGCTTTACCTATATACTAACTAGCGAAACAATACCTTTGTTAGTTAGATTAAGTTTTATTATACTTTAAGTATCTACTTAAGTCGACTACTATTATAATAGCCTCCCGAATAACACTGTTGTCTACTACTAGCTCTACTAGCGCTACACAAGTCATTAGTACCTTATACTACGATTAAATTAAGGTAAAGGTCCTAGACTCTTACTATAGAGAACGTACGAAGCTATATAGCTTCTTACTCTAGTACGAAATATATATTACCTTTAACCTTTAGAGGTTCTCGAACAACTCTGAAAAGACAATGTAAGTAACAACTTTCCTCTACAGACTAGCCCTTGACTAGATTAAGATATTCTTATAGAATTATCTTAAGTTTCTAGAGGTAGGTTAGGGAGACGAATAACAAGACAAGACAAACGAGATCTTTAGAACCTAGTAAGAGTTTAAGAGGAAGATCGAGAGAGTGTTTAGAGATATTAATACTAAATGTACTACTAAACGTAATCTACTAGGATTAGATTAGAAGAGAATATTAGTAGCTAACTATACTACTCGATTCTAATAGTACGCTAGTAGAGTAGATTAAGAAGACAATGCCCTTAAGATATACTTCTACTAAGGACTTAAGGACTATGTCAAGGACAAGATATCCCGAGGGGAACGCTCTAAGGATCTAGCTAATATAATTAACCTTGTAATTAAAATTGACAACCGAGTCTATAAACAGGCTTAAGAGAAGAAAGGTTAATACTACTACTAGAAATTCAAGAGACGCTACTAACGAAACTAGTATAGAGATCTAATAGAACTAGATACTATAACACGTAAATCTTTTTAGTTAAGGAAAAGTAGTTCCTAGAAGAAATCTCTCTAGAAGGGAGGTCTTTCCTAGAAAGAACGAACCCGACGACGAGAGTAGAACCTATGTTATTCATGTAGCCTCTCTAGCTATAGAGCAAACGACTATAGTAAGAAAGGATTATAACAACTAGGGAAAGGAAGAGAATAAGTTAACGCTACTACTCGAAGGGAAGTAGTAGTACTTAAAGAAAGAGAGCTTACAGAAGAAGAGTTTAAGGCTCGAGGATATAGAACCTAAGACAAAACTAACTCTCTTATATAAAATTATAGAGACAACTTTAATAGTTCGTCTAAATCATCTAGCTTATTAGAAGAATCATAGGACCCTCGGCTAATTAAGCTAGCAAAGGATGAAATATAGAGTTTTATTTAAACTACCGAACGCGGAAACCGATAGGTAGTAGTCGATTATAATAAACTAGATTTTTATAAGCTTCGTACAGTTCACTTGGCATATATGTATGGGGGCTGTTGGAACAGTGGGACTTTTGAGTCCCGAGGTTTCAAATTCAATGACAGCAGTCCAATTTGACAAGTAAAAGCTACAGTACGGTTTACAAAAAGATACGAAATAAAGCTATGTTGACCTAGATAGGCCGCCATTTATATTGTAGGATTTGAATCGTTTAGCTCGTCTATTTTCCCAGCCCATCCGTTGAGTACGTTGTATGCACTTCATGCCACCAAAATAGGCCCTTGTTGGAAATATTGATCGACCGGCCTTGTCTTCCATGGCATCTTGCCCGAAGGAAAGTCTGTACGCGGGAGAAAGTTTAGAGTTGTCCCATTTGCAATGTAATCTCCAAAATTTTTTGCAATGATACTGTCATTCATTGACGGCAGCACCCAATATGCCAAAAATTTGTTCAATGGCGAAGAGTATGACTGCAATTTTGCGACCCTGTTGCTGATTTCCATCAGTTCTTTGGCGCGCTGGCGCTGCTCCCGTTCGTATGCTGCGAAGGCCATGTTGAGGGCAGTGCCGCTTGGTTTTCGACCTGGGAATGTTTTCAAGACGTTGTTGAGATTGTTCAACAAGGTGGAAACTCCTTCAATTGCTAGATTTCCGCCGAGAGCCAGATTTGGATGAACCTAAATAGAAACTGCCGTTAGTTTCTTGCCCATAGAATTGAAAAAGAGAAAGGGAATGTCTTTTTTGCAGAACATACCTTGTGGGCAGCGTCACCAACAAGGCAAATTCTACCATGATGGAAGTGATTCAAGACACCTTCTTCAAGTGAGACAATCGTTGCACGCTGGCGTTTCTTCCAGATATCAGAAAAGAGTAAGCCGTTGGCGACAGGCTTGTCGGCTACAAGTTCGGCGAGTGTTTCGATGTCTTCCTCCGTGAATCGTTCTCGCTTAGGCCAATTGAATGGTTTGTCAAGGCGAAATATGACATTGACAGCCAAAATGTTTGGTTGAGAGGTAGCAAAAAACATCATCCCGTTGTTTTGAGTAACATTTACTTCACGGGTACCTAATTCTGGAATAGGGGGTGTTGTGAGAATGAGGGCTTTCCAGTTTGTTTGCATACCTATAGATTACAAAATCAAGATTAGCATAAGCAGGGTATCAAGTACAGGAGAAGCGTCAGCGTAGACTATAAAAGGGTAAAGACGCGTACAAGTTTTTTCCTTCGCGGTTATGAGGCCAGGCGATGTTTCGGCGGCGTGTTCCCACATGGCTTTTCTCACATCGCTGTATATGCCGTCGGTTTCAACATCGCCATTCATAAGATGAACAGTGACCCCATTTGCTGATTGGATGATATTTTTGACAGCAGCGCCGGTTCTGATGTAAGATTTGTCGGGTAACGCATCGTAAAGAATTTGTAGGAAGTTACTTCTTTCGAATGCGTAGAATCCACTCCCATGGCTTTTCGAGGTTAACTTCTGATCACAAAAGGGGTAGTAGGCAGACTCACTTTTCTTGGATATGGGTGTAGAGAAGATTATCGTGTATCAAAATTCCATCCGATCCGCGACTTATATATCGATTGACCGGGATGATATTTGGGTCACTCTTGATGGTATCTGTGATCCCCAATTGATCTAGTATTCGCATCGTTTGTGGCCACTAAAAAGAAGGTCAATCAAAACGTTGAAACTAGCATTCTGAATCTAAAAAGAGGAAACAATACCATAGAAATACCAGCTCCCACGGGTGCGTGGACCTCGGAATGCTTTTCGAGAACGATATGATCGATACCGAGCTTCTGTAGACAATTTGAGGCGAATAATCCGGCTATTCCGCCACCGACAACAATGACACGAAACGGACGCTCTTTTTGAGACATGCTGAGCAGTATCTCTGATTCTTCAGGTATAGTATTGGATTGACGGACAAGAAATCTGTCTTGGTGGTTTTTAAGCGGAGAAATTCACGAGTATTGATTTGAGGCTTTGTTATCTATTGACCACTTAAGTCTAACTGCTTCTGCAATTCCTATCGGGGTTCTTATCCGCCAGCAATAAGTATCGGAACTCAGCTCGCTCATACAATAACTGACCGTATGACTATGGGTCTGACGCGGGCCGCGTTTTGCGCATTTTCCGCGGTGCTAAGCGAGATCACCCCAGGCTGGGCTGATTCCCCGCTCAACTTAATTGCCCTTACCATGAAATTTTTACAATATCTATTATTAATTATGAACTAACATTTCTACGTAATATAATTCACGTTCATCAAATCTTTGAGATCCGTGACTTTTGATTATTTTTTGCAAGGCCGGACTATCAACTGATAGAAACCACCCATGGAAAATATGTAGCTCTCACTTTACTTACTATTGCGAAAACCGAAAAATCTAGAGTGCAGCAGTGAAAGCAATAGTTTTGTAAGTCCAACGTTTGTCATCATGCATGTGTGACACTTATCTCGGTGGTCGTAAACGCACAGCGCATGTAAAGGTAATATTGCCAGGAGTAATGCAGGAATAACAGGTATAATTGCAAGGGTACCATTTCTAAATACCAGGTGGAAATTGCGTGGCACTTAGATGGACTTGCATCCTTCCTGCTGTGTGCCCTCTCAGCCGCCTCTTAGCCGCACACGTACCTCAAGAAGTCTCTTGATTTGTTTATAAAGCCTTCAAGGGGTTCCCTTTGCAATCCTTCTGGGCATCTCAATTCTTTCCTTCATTTCCTCCTCGTTGTTTTCACTGTTTTTGGGGGCTAAAATCGTCATGGTTTCTCTATACCCATTCATTTTCTTGATTTTTGCCGGCACCCCCCTGGTTGCAGATACCATTCCGGACCTGCAGTTTACGAGCTCCTCAAAATGTCGAGTGATCCCTGGTGACCAAGCTTGGCCACAACCACGGGCTTGGGCCAGTCTCAACACAACCTTGCATGGACGTTTGATTCAAGCGGTCCCTGCTGCAAGCGTCTGTCACGATGCTCCCTTCAACAATTACAACGCCACTAAGTGTGCTGAGCTCCAAGGAACGTGGGATCAGAACAAATTATCTCAGTATGTACAAATTCTTGATTGTGTTGATGTGATTTTGAGAAAGCAGCTGACATTGGCGTAGTATAGACGTTCCCGCGGAGTTCTTGAGCCCGGTTTTCCAGAATCGTACTTGCGATCTGTTCACCCCACGTGAGCAGCCATGCGAATTGGGAAATTATGCCAGCTATGTGATCAACGTTACATCTGCCGAGGATGTGGTTGCTGGGATAAAATTTGCCAAGCAATACAACATTCGCTTAGTTATCAAAAACACTGGCCACGATTACTTGGGCAGGTCTACTGGCAAAGGAGGACTGACTTTGTGGACACACAACTTGAAAGAGACCAACTTCATTCCTACATACAACTCTTCCAGCCATACTGGACCAGCATTCAAGATCG
This sequence comes from Hymenoscyphus salicellus, assembly GCA_001414355.1. Classification (NCBI taxonomy): domain Eukaryota; kingdom Fungi; phylum Ascomycota; class Leotiomycetes; order Helotiales; family Helotiaceae; genus Hymenoscyphus; species Hymenoscyphus salicellus. The sequence goes on from LLCD01001020.1 coordinate 5,003, forward strand.
GTGCTGGAGTTCAGGGATATGAAGTCTTGAACGCCGCAAACAAAACAGGAACCCGAATGGTTGGTGGTACCTGCCCAACAGTGGGTATCGCAGGAGGGTATACCCAAGGTGGGGGTCACTCGATCCTCTCTACAAGCCAGGGTATGGCCGCTGATAACGCCCTTGAGTGGGAAGTTGTCACCATGGACGGACGCCATCTGATCCCAACTCCAGAGATGAACTCTGATCTTTACTGGGCCCTCAGTGGAAGCGGTCCTGGTAATTATGCTGTCGTTCTTTCTCTGACCGCCAGAGCGTATAAGATAGCATCGTTGGTGGTGCTGCACTCAGTTTCAATGACACCAAGGTCGGTGCTGATCAGTTTTGGGATGCTATAGGAGCGTTCCATGAGCTTCTACCTCCATTTGTCGACGATACTGGTTACTCCTTTCTTTACCTCGTCACAGAGCACGTTTTTCAGGTGGTGGCTACAACAATGCCCGGCGCAGACCTCGCCAGGGTTAACGCCATGTTGCAGCCGTTCCTAGACGACCTTACGAAGCGTGGTATAAATTATCAATATGCACCTACTGTATCCCAAACTTACTTTGATCATTACTCGTCACTCCTTGGCCCTCTCCCAGAAGGCTTTATCGGTTATGCTCCATTTGTTGATAGCCGAATCATTCCGCGAAGCCTGGTCCTAAATTCAACCACAAATCGCATTATCACTGATACCCTACACAACATCACTCAAAGTCCGAACGCCAATGCAATGCCTTGCATGACTCTCAGCCTCAAAAACTTGCCGCATCCAGAAAACGCAGTGCACCCAGCATGGCGTGATGCCCTCCTGTTCTGTGCTCCTGACCGCAACTGGAACAACACTTCTCCTATGGTCGCAATGGAGGAGCTTGCAGACTATTCCGTGGATGTGCAGCAACCCATGCTCGATGCAGCCACTCCTGGCGGCGGGACATATGCTAACGAGGTGAGCTGGAAACTGGAAAACTGGCAAGACGACATGTACGGTTCCAACTATCCCAAGCTTCTTCAGATCAAGCAGAAGTACGATCCCGAATCCTTGCTCTACGTCACCCATGGTGTAGGTAGTGATGTATGGCATGAGGATTCAAGTCAACGATTGTGTCGAACTTGAAGTCGGGAGAAAGGGGTGTTGGAAGGGAATCCCCTTGCGCGGGGTGGGGGTTGGGAAACGAGGAAAGTCAGGTGACAGCAATGCAGCAGATAGACTGAATCATGTATATTGTGGCTTTCTTACACAAGGGGGATAGAATTTATTACGCATGTTGTTCTTCTTACATTCATGAATTCCACGGAAAACAAAAAAGACAACCCATTTATGTGCCTATTGAAGCATTTTTCAACCATCATCTCCATGACATGCTTAGTTGCTACATAAACATATGAAGGCATGAAGGAACCTTGGGAAAAGATGACAGATACATTTCTCGAAAGATGACTTTCAGGCATAAGTTTGCAACGCAAACTTCACACAACATATATAGTTAGAATATAAGTCTTTGGCATTGACATCGAAATTCCACGTAGCACTAGTGAGATGCAATACGAGGAATTTGGCAATTTCCGTCCATTTGAATAATAGACTAAGGATTTGGGCAATGATTTTTACTGGTCTAATTAGCCAATTGGACTAGCAACAGTATAGTACATTTGAACTCCAAAAACACAAATGAAGCTATTCCTAGTCTACTTTTTTCTTTTGTTAAATTCTAAATTTGATAGTAGCAACGCACTAAAGAATTCGAGTTGTATTGTCTCCCCAGCCCCCTCATTTTATCCGACCCGCCTAATTTTACAGAGTTTTCACCTACCCACCTATCCCAAGACCATATAAAACATGAAAAACACGTATCTAACCCTCACCCCTAGCCCTAAACCTAATCCGAGCCCTCACTACTCCCGGATTTTAATCCTATTTACCCGTTTAAATAATTTATATACTTCAATAAGTAAATAGAGTGTGAATAGCTATAAAAAGAGGCTGGGAGACGAGTGAAGAGATTCAAATAAACCTAACCAAGTTTTGATTAAATTTGATTAAAACCGCCCAAATGGACGTCCATTTGAGTAATACATAGAATTGCGCAATTTGGAACATATTACTCAAACGAATTAGTCCAATTGCCCAATTCCTCGTATTGCCAAATACCATAGAACAGATGAAAGAATTCCAGGTATGCAAACTTACTCAATTCCCTTGGAAATTACAGCTCGAAACCCGCCTCTAGAAAAAGTATCGAGCAAAATTCATAAAGAAAAGATTAGAAACAAAACACGTTTCAAAAGTTTTAGAAACTATACAAACTCCCAAACGACGCGAAAATCAGCGAAGAAGGATGATTTCAATCGACAAATACTGTCGATGACATTGGAGAGCGTGAAATAGGCTGGTAGTGCGGATTTATAATTTGATGGAGATATCAATAACAGCAAAACATCGCACTGCGAGCTTTTGTTAGTTCATAGATACCCACGATGCGGGTGATGTTGATATGGGGGTGGAGGTATGAATTGAGGATGCCTGTGTCTCGTTCCTGACAAGCCTACGGGACGGGTCCGCTCCCACAGGCTGTCAATTTGTACTCTGGTTTCTAGCCATCTACAGATGCTAGAAAAACATACAAATGATATATTATAACTCTAAGTAAGAATGTTCATCTTTCTATCAACTCTTTATCAGCTTCAGTTTACCTCTGTTGTTCCTAGGTATAATTCTTACTTTGTCACTTAATTTTTCAGTGATGCCTTGTAGAAACGCCCCAGGCTCATTACGAGGCTGGGGCTGGGGTGCCTGGTCTGCGCTCTACAGGCTCTTGGCAGGCGCTGTACTAAATATAACTCTAACACTCTACAGATTTCAGAAAAATACATAAAATATATATTGTAACTTTAAGCTTGACCTTTAGTATTTGTATAAACTCTTGGTCATTTTGAATGGGCACTTGTTGTGTAGTTCTACTACTTTATTCGATGGTGCTCTGTATCGCACAGACCCGTGAACCCAGGCTGTTGCGTGCTGGGAGTCAATCCCTGATGTCGCTTACTAGCGTTGGTTGTAATATATCACTGCGTAACCAACTCATCACCCTCAAAATTTTGTAAACTTGCACTTCAACTTTTCCCCTCTAAGAGCCTACCTAACTATCGAAGCCCAACCCAAAATTACACCCAGGTCTTTGTTACCTACCTCAAACACGACAGGAATGTCCTTCGTCCGCAAACGGACATTATTCACGGGTGCATTCTCTATTGGTGCAGCAGGAAGCATTGCGATATATTTTGGCAAGCGTTATCTCGACCAGTCTTGCCCACGAATTCCTATCACCAAAGTCCCAAAATCGAGTGCTTGCCGAAATCTCATAGATAGCACAACCGCTACCGCTGCCTACACTCCTCACGGACTCCAAAAGGGAGGATTACTTCCGTCATGGTCGGGTCGCAAACAAGATGACCGCTGGATCCATTCCTTCTCCGCTCTCCAAATCGAACTTCCCACCTCGCTGCTTGCAGGCTACAAAGGCGACGGCAGCAAAGATGATGCAGAAACCTTGATGCAAAATCTTCTCGATGCTTTTTTGACCGGAAGATCCAAGGGACCGGATGGATGGTTATTGGACGAAGAAGTTCCTCCGTTATCTTTCGAGCCTGGTAGTCACCTATATGGAAACCATGGCTCGTTTATTGCTTTCTTACTGGGAACCTGGAATGCTACTCGAGGGAGCGCCAGAGGGTTGCAACCCACAGCTCTGCCTTCAACTTCTCTTGAACCTTCGGCCAAGTTCCCATCGAATTCGACTCTTGTTCAAGATAGTCCGACGGATTCAGCGGGTGCTGTCATGTACTGGCACAATCCTGCAAGCTTGGTCGAAAGAGTGGATAAAGCAGCGGACTATGGATTGCCGTGGAGGTTTATGCTGGGTGGATTCCAGGAATGGATCGTTGAGAAGGTCTCCGATGAAAAAGTCAGAGTGACCTATGTTATGCTCGAATGTTCTGAGACGAAGCCGGAGTTCAAAACTCTGCCATCCCCGGGATACGAAGGTCACGTATTATATGGACAGTATCTTCTTGATGGGGCAGTAAGGGAGATGAACAGAGTATCACCCAAGCAAAAAGCAAAGGAAGCAGGTTCTTAGGTCACTTCTATAACTGTTGTTACTTTATACCAATACTCTTCTACTCTGATATGGATGTTCCGAGGCGCACTGTTACGATTGAAGACTTAGAAGAAAACAGAGCAGCGCATCGTGCTTGCCTTCGCTCAGCACTGAGGGTTCATGACCCGTAATTTCAGGGGCGCAGGGCTGCAGGGGTAGGTGTAAGTTGGGGTCTCAAAGTGCGGGATGAAAAACTCCGCGTTCCCCCACTCACACACAGCCGCATGGACGCCACAGAGTTACGGACAAGTATAAGCAAGGGCAGTACTCCCGCTCTGCATCCTTCCTCCAACGGAATGGAAACGGCGCGCGGCGCTAATTGATGAAGGAGAGCTTACAGAATCGACCTACTAGGCTCAAAAGGGATCCAGTGTGGCTCTCCACAGGAGTCTGAATTGAATATAACATACCTCGACACATAAGGAAACCAAATATATTTATTCATTGCAATCATTTGAAAACTCCAAAAACTTATTTTGAACTCCTCAAGTGAAAGAAATACTAGCCAGCAAGATGTCTCCACCAACCGAGAGTTTCCCTACCACCCAGCCCGCCTTCATCATGAAGGTAAATTCTCCGAAGTCCGAGTGTTAAATTGCCCTATGAAGCTTTTACTAAACTAAAGTAGGGACAATTGATGGGCCAATTTCCTTGTGGTGACATTCATACTGGATCGACTCTGGTCGCCGTGGTATGTACTCCCCCATTCGGAACAGCAATTCAGAGAGAAGACTAACACTTTACTACAGCCTTTCGTCACGGGATCTGTGAAGACAGTCGAGGGCTTCGAGCCTAAGATGGATCTCAAAATGACAGCTGGACACGATTGGTTCCGTATCGATGCCGACAAACGACATGGTCGCCTAAGTATCTCCGCGGTGGTAGCCGACGAGCAAAACCAACATGTCCGTATCATCGCCGACGGCATTCTGGACCTCAACGAGCACACCATGCCTTTCCTCATGGGCGACCCAAACTTCAAACAGAGTCCTTTTGGTCATGGAAGTAAGACTGATCTTCCCACTTTTCACTTGGTGTGTATAACTAACTGTAAATCAGTTGAGCAAATCCGACTCGAGGTGGGCTATGATTCTTATAAGGCGGTGGATAGTATGTTGTTCGTTGGTAGCTTGCGTTTCATCAAAGAAGAAACTGGCTTGTTTGCTGAGATTCGTTGCTCAAGAGTCATATCTGGAACTGGTGATGCTTGAAGCAATTGAGAGACTGGATGTTTAGCCGAGAGTTACAACAATGTTGCATAGAAATAAAGTACCTCGTTTCCAAAAGGACAATACGACTTTCATGCAAATATCCACAGCGTGGTCCCTAAATCCAGAACCTGGAAACACCAGATGATGCATTGTAGCGTAGTTTGTTTATCTTCTCGTCTTCATTTACAAATCACAAGAATGCCAGATTTTATCTGTACTGAATATCATATTACTGAGTCGTCTGGTCCATTAGTTTTCTTTTAGCTAGCAAAGCCATCTTGCGTCTGTAGTAGCTGCAAAACGCCTGAAAATCCTGATGTGCTATATGTTGACCAGAAACGCAACACGTCGATCATTGTCAGATTTAGCTATCTATCCCTCGATTATTCTTGTATTCTTCTTGACTCTCCGACCATATTTCACCCTAATAATACTTCCCCTCATTGTCAGAGTCACTAGCCAAACAAGCGACAACCTCTTTTGCAGTTGCAAACTGTGGTCAAAGTGGCTGGAGAAAGCGACAAGAGCAACTGTTATCTATGGACTCAAGCCTGGCAAATAAAAATTCTGTTACCTTCTTCATCATAGTGAACATCTCATCAGAAGTATAGATTTTAAAGAAAACAATCTAATCGGCATTCAGGGATTTTGAACTATTGTAGAAGCTACTTTGATCTAAAAAAAAATCTAAATTCCAAAGAGTATCCCAAACGTAACCCCACTCAGTCCCTAATGTCTAAGCTGGGACAACAGCAATCTTAGTCCCATTCCGGCTCTCAACAGTCATCTTGATCTCCTCTACATATCTATACACTGGATCTTTATTGTGAACCTCCTTGAACTCTTGAGCAATTCTAACCAACAAGTACGTGAGCTGAGCAAGCACTATTTGTTGAGCTGGGCAGATTCTGACTCCACCAATGAAGGGGGAATACTGGCGTTTTGCTTCCCATAAAGGTCGACCTGGTGCCCAGCGCGAAGGTTTGAACTCCTCGGAATCTGCGCCGTAGATTTGGGGATTGCGTTGCATGGCGTAGAGGTCCATCTCGATAATGGTTCCTTTTGCGACCCAGAGTGGCGATAGTTGGTCGGGGCCTCCGCCAACGGGTAGGACCTAAAGGGTTCGGTGTTAGTTATTTCGTGATTGATTGGGTGAAATGCTTTTGTGAACGAATTCAATGAGACAGAAAATCCAGAGATAAAACGGCCTAAAAGTGTTTACTCACAGTATCTTTCAACGCAATCCGCAAAATTCGAGTTCCCGGGACATGCAAGCGGAGCGTCTCGCTAACGATTGCTTTAGCATATTTGAGGTCCTTGATCAACTCAAACGTGAGTTTCTGATCTCCAATTTCCGCAACTTCGCGACGGAGCTCCTCCCAACACTCTGGGTGGCGAGCTAGCTCGAACATGATGTTGCCGATAGCGAGTGCAGAGGTGTCGCGAGCGGGGAAGAAGACGTTGATGATTTGAGCGCGCAAGTAAGCTGCATCCTGATTTTCCATAGCCATTTGATGAAGGAGAATGTACTTCTTCTTTTCGCCTTCAACCTCCTCGTCTCCTGTTTTGCCTGCTGCGTGTAGTTTTCTTGCTCGGTCGATGGCGATGTGCACATTTTTGTCAACGAATTTGTGGACTTTTTGGTAGTTGGGTTTGAAAGTGGGGTCGAGTTTGAAGAGAGGTCTCAGAGGTCCAGCGACAAGCCGTAATGCAAGACCAACCAGACAATGATCAAATGCTTCAATAAATTCCAGTTCCTCGGGAGGGGTTGTTGGCAAAAGCGAATTGACAGATTGACCAAGAATAAACTCTGATGAAGTGTCTAAGAACTGATTCTCTTGTTAGCGAGAACAAGGGAAGAAGGACGGTGCCATTTATTCACTTACTAATCTTTTTGCCAAAGGCAACATGTCAAACTCACTGCCATCTTTCGGGAAAAGTGCCAGAAACCTCTCAACAAAGGTCTCGAAGTAATCCAAATCTGCAATCTCAGAGCGAGTGAAGGTGGGCCTGATGAGCGCACGCGCGTGCTTCCATGGGTGTCCATCATCAGTAAATACACCATTTTCCATGAATGGCGAAGCGACACCTTGACGGGCAGGGGCGACTCCCCAATCAGCGAAATTTGTCGCAGTAACACAGTGGAGATTCTTCTCGCTCGATGTCTGTACCATCTTCCTCTGACTCAAACACTTCATCTCAAAAGTCGGCCCATATTTTCGATGGATCTTAACAAATTCATCCGAACGTTCTCCCCGAAGTGTCTTGATCCCCAGAAAAGCAAATATGTCGAGTCCGAGAAATGGATCCCAGCTGGGAAGTCTTCTAGCAGGTTTACATCCATGAGCACGTTCAGCAACTTTGAAGCGGCGATAAAGTGAAATCTTTTCGACGGCTTTGAACGCAGCCCATACTGCGACCAAGATGCCAACAACCTCGATGGGGCGAACCATATTAAGCGAGGGGTCTGCCAAGGCTGTCCGAAAAAAACAAATATATCCCCTTTGAAGGTGGCAAGTAGCTTGTACAGTGGAAAGAAAATTTGTGATCTTCAAAACTAAGCTTTATGTTATATAAGGTTCCACTCAGACCGAGCCCTCGGGATTATCAATTCTACAATATGGACATCGTACTATTCTTGTCCCCATCAAGCTTGTGTAATTCATTTCCCGGAACTCTACGGAATTTTTTTCCCCGACTCGGGGAAGGATTGTCATCATTGGCTTTAAAAATATCACAAAGTTTAACGGACCGCTGTAAGCTTGTGTACGTG
>LLCD01001021.1:0-13155 GCA_001414355.1 Hymenoscyphus salicellus
GGATGAGCAAGTCTCGGGAGGACCGAGGCTAGAAACGGGTGTGAGCGCTCTAATACATCATATACTTACGATCGATGTCTGGCCTTAGTTGTTGTCATCTGGAGCCGATACTGTGAGAAGAGACGGCAAATTTCGATACGAACTCGTTCTCCTGCTTGTTGTTTGTTCTCATGTGAGGCATGACGGTGGCAAAGAATTCGATATACCTCGGGGTGGTTTCTTGGTGGTGGTGGAGTGACGAGCGAGGGGATTTCCTGTATCACTTGGGGTTCTTCTTGGACTCTGGGGATGAAGTCTCTGATGGCTTTAGTTCTTTTGTTCTATTCTCCTTCTTTCTCCTCTGTTTCTCTCGAGATTCTAGACAGTTACAAGACCCCGAATGGGTGTTCTTCTGTGAGGAGGATCATACATGGTGGTGTATCCTCTGCCTTACTCAACCTAAGGCTATTGTGACACCACATGATATCTCTTGTTCTCAAATATGAATTTACTCTGCTTTCCTGATCTTGCTTGTCTATGATGGGAAGTGTTTGAAGGTCACTGCCTAAATCTGTGATATCAAGCCTCCAGTCTCGTATGTGAACTTTCGTGAATTTCGTAGTTTAGAATTCAGGAATTATTAAATTGTTTCCCCTCGTTCTACTTAGAGAACAACTAGATCAGTAAATAAATTAGTAACTAAAAGTGACACGATCAGACTTCTAAAACAGAGTTAATTCGTCGGGAGATCGTTCACTGATTGTCTGGCTTAAAATCAATTGTTCAAAACTTTGAACCACTTATTAGACGAAGCTAAATAAGAATATATCGTCGTAAAAATAGATATTTAGATCTTGTATCTTGCTTGAACTAGAATATTGAGATTCTATCGACACTTTTCAGACGAATTTGAAAATATACTCGTCGTAAAATTATTTATGCGAAGAAATTATTCTCGTTTCATTCGGGATAATATAAGTATTTGAAGTAGCTTTACACGATAAATATAAATACATGTTTTACTTGACCGAAGTCTTCTTCCAGAATCCTTTCCTTGTAACTTTCCAGAAAAAGAAGAAAAAAAGAAAAGAAAAGAAAAGAAAAGAAAAGAAAAGAAAAGAAAAGAAAAGAAAAGAAAAGAAAAGAAAAGAAAAGAAAAGAAAAGAAAAGAAAAGAAAAGAAAAGAAAAGAAAACTATAGTTACCATCACTAGACTCCTTCCCTCTTTCCCTTTCTCTTCTTCTTTAAGACTACTGTGGCTCTTTTCGTCTCAGTTCCAGAAGCGTGAGGCTATCTTCGTCTTTCACTTCTACCTCAATTATTGACCTTCCAATATTTAAAATATCTACCCGTTTAACCCAGTGAATTTCCCTTTTGCCTCATACTTCATGTAGTGTGGAATATCATAAATCAATATAGCGACGGACTTTACTCAATAGTGAATGGCATCGAGGATGTGCCTAAGTTAGCATTCATTGGTGAAGTGGAGAGAGATGGCACAGTAGGTGGCGATGAAATGAGAACGTTGGAAATTGAAGTTAAGAGTCTAGGAGATGTTGACGAACTCAACGATGAGAATGATATCAAAATTAATGAGGTGTATACTTCTATTGCTATCCTGTTTATGCCACAGTCCCCCTTGCATCTAAGCCAACTGACCCATACCCAATGGTTAATCCCATGCAACATGAGTATAATGCCCTTCACGTTCATCCCTGCCCATAACAATATGTTCGGGAGGCTCAATCCTTTCCCTCTCCCGCAAGTGAACCAACTGCCGATGATTCTTCTTAGACTCCTCATCCTTCCCCCATTTCCAAAAGTCATCATAGACATCAGGATCATCCATTTCTACAACAGTGTGGATTTTCCGCCGTCTAACAGCAAACGAATGCGCCCACCAGTTCAAAGTTTCTTGAACTTCTCGCTGTGTCTTGCAAACTTTGACAAAATGCATGACTTCGCTAAGTGTGCTTGATGGGGTCAATGAGACCCCGGAATACAGACGCAAAGTGGATAATTTGGTCCAAAGACTGCACCATTCAAGTCCAGGGCCCTTTTCACCCCCATCATGCCATGTCAAGGCACGAAGCCAGTCAGGGCAGCCGCTCAAATCCAAGAATTCGATACTGTAGAGTGTTTTGGCAAGTCTCCGAAGGATGTCGACAGCTTCTTGGTAGTTGTCGTCAAGGGTGTGTGAGTACATGTTTGTGGCTCCATATTGAATATCGCTGGTGTACTTTGAAGATACCTTGACAGCTTGGGAATTTGGCGTCAGGGAAGGCACAGGCCAATATGCAAGTGATAAGTGTGTAAGAGCCGGAACATGTTTTGCAAATCCAAGGAGCCTTGCCCATGAAACGGTACTGGGTGGATGGGAAAGTGATAGATGAGTCAAATGAGGGATTACTGCACTTGGAGGGCGAACAATGGTATCTTCCCATGATAACTGCTCCTCCTGCTCCTCCTCTGGCTCTGTTGGTTTTTCCACCAACTCAATTAATTGTTTGAAAGTAATGGACCTGCCGATCGACCCCGAAAGGTCGAGGCGATGAAATGTTTCATTGTGTTCCCCGGGATTAAATCCTATTTCTTCATGCGTGTCATCTGCAGCTTCGCCGTCGGCAGTTGGAATAATAACCAATGTCGATAATCCGTCGTATCCGATTCCTTCCTCCGGGCCGTATACAGCAATATAGCTCAGCAGGAGAATCCTATGAGATGTTGGTATATCTGCAAGATTATTCCTTTCATAGTCCTTGACGAAATCCCAGTTTCGAGCCATGGCCCGCAGACACATGTCCTGCAGCCTGTGACCTCCATTTGTTTCTGGCAATCCGGGTAGATGATCTATTGATGTTGGGTACAGGCGCTCAGGCTGTCGTTTTCTCAGCTCGGTTTGGGGCGGGGCATATCTGGATCCTTCGAGGAGCCAGCTGCGCGGTGCTGCAGGGCCTGCAACTGGTCTTCTTCCTGGGAGAACATGCTGCCTGTCTCGCGGTCGCGGAGCTGGAATTTCTGGTTGTGAGAGGAGGACTCGAGTTTGTGGAGGGAGGGAGCGGGAGGTGAAGGTTGGAGGGAGACGGGCGTAGTTGGATGGGGTGACGTTGGTTCTTCGAGAGGAGTTTATGAGATCGTTCACGGATTGCACATCGTGGTCTGTGAGGGTATATAGTTAGTGCCTGCCTGTATTCCTTCTACCACAACCATACCACAACCATATTTGGACGTGGAATTGGAACGTACGAGTTGAACCCGAAGGTCCTGCTGCGGAACTGAGTGAGGGGTGAACTGTGGACGGCGGCTTGGTGTAGAAGTTTGAGGTTCGTTTTTTGGGCATCGAGGGAGAGTTGCGACGAACAGAAACTCTTGCATGTACTTCCTCTCCAATTCTTCAACTGAGAGTAGTGAGGTTGCTTTTAGCATTTACAAAGTACTTGGAGTGACTACCCCTCCAGATGACATGACGCATATTGTAGGGGAGGGGACTCACTGCTGTTAGCAAGAGTCACTGTGGCACAGCAGTCACTAGAGTGGCTCGAGAGTGGCTCGAGAGTGGTTCACCAACGCCTTGGCGGTTGTTCAAAGAAAATCAGAAAATCCCCAATTAACTACTTACTTGATTATTAAACCAGATAAAGCACCCGCAATCAAATCTATATGCTCACCTCAGGTTTTCATCCTTCTCGGCGGAGTTAAGAAGATTAATAATAAGCATGGCAGGCATCCGCTTGCGGGTGCGGACGCTCCATCCTCCATCATGAGATGAGACTTCGAAGAAATTACACCCGAAAGTCTGAACACGAAGCCATGCAGAGGATGAGGAGTAGAATGAGGAGTAGAATGAGGTCAAGCGAGGAAGAGGAAGGGGTAAGCTCGACGAGGAGAGGTGGTCGCGTCCCTCGAAGTCTAAATCACCTCCACCCATCCGGGTAGACCTATAGCAAAGAGCAAGAAGGGAAGGCACGACGCTGAACACGTCCAGAGTACCTATATACCTAACATATATGGTATCCATCCCCCATATATACACCTTTTCCTTGTTGGAAACCAATCGCGGGGGGTGAATGCCAAAGACCACCACACCATACTACACCACAACAAACAACAATCTTGACAGTTTGTTGAGCCGGTCAGTAAAGCAAGTCTTAACCACGAGGCCATTCTCATTCTCATTCTCACTCTCATTCTCAATTAACCAGAAAGAATATTACATAAATCTTCAATCTTCTAGCTCTGCAAGTGCTCTGCTAGCTGTCAGCACTAGGTACACCGGGTTCTTTCTCTGCAAGGGGCGTATAGAGATACACCAATCATTTCCCTCTCTTTTTCATTCACAATGCACCTTGAAATGCCAATACCTGGATATGGTCAAGATCCGCCTGGCAAAGAAGGTACCTAGGCGGTTGTTGGTGGCTGTCGTCTGACCTGCATTGGCCCAGCGCTTCTTCCACGGTCCTCGTATCAAGTTACAACCACTGAAACTTTATCATAATGTGGAGAAACGCCCGAACTCAGGGCTATAATGACCACGTTTCCCTCTTTGAAACTTTCCCTCTCAAAGTCCCACCAAGATATCTAAAATGGAGTTGATGAGCAGCATATTTGCTCTTTTTTGGACCACGGCCTATTACCTCCTCTTCCCTCTTGTTGGCTACTTCTTTTGGCAGCAATGGAAGACTTATCGCCATCTCTCTGAATTCAAGGGACCCTTTTGGGCATCCATGACAAACCTTTGGATGGCAAAGGGAGTAACATCTGGTCAAATTTACCAAAAGGTCTATGATATTTCTAATAAACACGGTTCGTATGCACCACATCAATATCTCGATCCGCTTGAAACTAATACAAAAAAGGGGATCTTATTCGCGTTGGTCCAAACACTTTGTATACAAATGACCCAGAGTTGGTTCATCGAAGTGAGTGGTCTTTTCAGAGCCCATTGGAAATGTTCCGTGTACAAACAATCAATATTCTCCTTTAATACAGGCTCGGCCACTGCTTACTCATTTACAGTGAGTGCTGTGAGGTCTCTTTATGTCCGATCAAAATGGTATAATGGCCAGCGATTAGAAGCCAACAGCCATCAAGTTCTGTCTCTCACCGATGAAGGCATGCATACCAAGCGAAGAGCCCAAGTTGCAATCGGGGTGAGTGAAATAAGACCACGCCAGAGGACTTCAAACCTAATCAACTCCAGTATTCCGGTAAAGAAATTGATGGACTTGAAGATATGATTGACAAGCACGTTGTGTCATTCGTAAACATGATCCGACGAAATTACCTAACAGTCGGCGCCAAACTTCAACCATTTGACCTCGGTCGTAGAACATCTTTTTTTACGATGGATGTCATTACTGATGTGGCTTTTGGTCAGCCGTGGGGCTTCATTGACGCGGATAATGATGTTGATGACTGGTTGAAATCCACCGAAGAGTTTCTGCCAGCCGCCACAATGATCTCTACTTTGCCGTGGTTGTCAAAGTTGATAGACATACCTTTCATTTCCCAGTTCATCATGCCTTCAGACCAGGACAAGACGGGCCCAGGAAAATTATTGAGGTAAGAAATGCGGTCCTTGTTCTCAGTCCTCTCCTTGGCCAAGTAATGTGTTAGAGAGGCTAGGTCAGGTAAAAGTATTGTTCAAAAACGTACTTACCGTTTGCAGAATTATTACCGATGTCGTTGAAAGTCGCTTCGGATTGGAGGATAGCAAACAGAAGCGAGATATGATGGGCTCTTTCCTCAGACACGGTCTTACGAAAAGCCAAGCGGTATCTGAAGCGTCACTTCAAATGTGAGGAATCCCCATAACTCTCGGCACCCTCCCATTGTGCCACTCTTCTCGTTCAACTGGGACTATTCATCGAATCCCCTTCTAATTTCGCTAAACGAAAGACAACAATAATTCTCATACAACTTCTGGTCACGAAAGTGATGGAGATCATTTCAACTTTCTCTAACGATTTGCAGCATTGCCGGAAGCGACACAACCGCTACCGCGATCCGTACAACGATGCTTTTCATTCTCACTAACCCACATATCCACAACAAGCTCCGGGCTGAAATCGATGCGGTTTCCAATATAGGTAAAAACTCCGTCATCAGCTCTGCAAAGTCGAGAAGCATGCCATATCTCCAAGCGGTCATCAAAGAGGGGCTTCGTATGTGGCCTCCTTCGACTCTCCCTGTCTTGAAGGTTGTCCCGCCAGAAGGCGATACCTTTAATGGAAAGTTCATCCCTGGTAAGTCGAAGTTTCATAGTGCTTTACTCTCTTCCGGTCCTTTTTGGGGATTTTGTTTTGTAATGGATTATTGTGTTGTTCTGGGTGAACTTTCGTGTTATGATTAATTTGTTCGTCTTTTAATATAAGAAGTCGTCTTATCATTCTCTATGACATATGTGCTTCACTATATTTACCGGGAAATTTCGTTATTTACGGTTCCCCTTTTCAAATAATACTAGCGATTGTCCGAGAAGCTTTCAGGGGACCGTGTCGAGCTTTCTTCGAAGAAGTAATTGACTCTAAACTCTTGGGAAAATAGGCGGAACAGAAATCGGAAGCAACACCTGGGCAATCCAACGTAACCCAAAGATCTACGGCGAAGACAGCGAATTATTCCGCCCTGAAAGATGGCTGGAAGGCTCTGAGGAGACGCTGCAGAAAATGGAGAGGACATTGGGGGTGGTGTTTGGGAGTGGGAAGTATGTTTGTTTGGGCAAGAATATTGCTATGATGGAGTTGGATAAGATTTTCTTTCAGGTGAGTTTGGATTATTTTTCCACTTGTTATATGGTGGAAGGTAATGATTGATGGCTAATGATTTATAGCTTTTACGAAATTTTAATTTTGAGGTTATTAACCCATCCCAGCCTTGGAGGGTGAGGAATTATGGGATTTGGTTCCAGGATCGATTTTTTTTGAAGGTTACGGGGAGGATTGGCACTTGAGGATGATTTTCGTTGGAAGTATTGATGTGCCTTGTCGCTCCTGGGGAGTTGCAGTAGTCAGTATCAATTGATCACCCATTCTTAGTTCCCTTTTGTGATCGAAAATCCCAAGGCGTGTTGAAGTTTTTATTTTTCTCGCGCCAGGCCCATCTCCCTCGATATTTGTGGTCTTTCCAGTGACAAGTTTATTTGCCATGACTTGTAAGAGGTCCTAAATAGAGTTAGATGCGGTATTCTTCTAAAACATATTTTAAAAAGCTCACGCAGCAACATTCGTTACATTTATCTTGCTTGAGACTTTCATACAGGCATTTTTGCTTACTACAACCGTTGGAACTAGTCTCTTTTGATATCTTAACAGAAGAATCCTCTCGGGGTAACGTCGCTTCTTGGGCCAAGTTCTTCTCATGGGAAACTCTTGTTGGGGTTTCGTTCTGACCTTCCTGAAGAGTATCTATATCTTTGTCAATATGGTCGTTCATTTCGAAAACTATCATTCAACAAAATAACCGAACTTTGCAGAACTATACTTTCTATTTCTAATCGTCTAATGTTATCTGTTCTGAATTGAAGATCGTTATGTACAACATAAAAGCATGCCTAGTTAAAGTTCTTGGTTCGATATGGACAGCACACCATTTGCTCGTTGGAACTAACCTAACCCAACCCAATATCTTTATCATCACAAAGACCTTGAAATCAAATGGCCATAATTGAATTGCACCATAATAATGTCAGCTCCTATTAGATCGTTTGCCGCCTGGGCATGAGTAGCTTCTGCTGTGCCTCCGCCCACGAGACCTCAACACCATCGACTCATTTTTAGCAAGAAAAACTCCTAAGGAGCCCCTTACTGCAATTCACCATCATTATTACTTTTTTCTTAGGTCTTGAGTTTGAGTATCCTTGGTAACCCGATTTTCCCATTTTACGCTTCGCTTGTGAAGTGATTCGTGGGTGGAAGATCACGAAATGTCTTAGGGATTAATGGACATCTTTATAAACTGAGTGTTTCAAGCCTTTGGAGTACATAAAGCTTTCAAATTTGGCGCAATCAGAAAAGGAGAGAGCTTCCTTCAAGCTCTCGTTTAGCTCAATAGTCGCCCGAACAATACCACATCGTATAATCATCTTCATAGCCCTATTATTACTAATTCTCTTGCGGGCCCACATAAATATCAACTAAAGACATTGGTATGCCACCTTTTGGGGCGACTCATCATCGTAGATCCGAATTGAATCTAGTATCAATTCTTGGTGTCCGTTTTTTGGCTCTTAAAGTACCCAGGAAATCCTCCCAGGCGGAGTTCCTTGGAGCTTTGGTAATTGGTATGATATTTACATTTCTAACGATCAAAATATATACAAGAATTCGAAAATGTAAGCTAGCTATAGACCAAAGACACACCAAAGCACCTCGACAAGCTCACCAGTACGTAGTTGCTCCAATATCAGCTCCAGAAGTAGGCAAGAGGAAATCACTTCCCACAATCTTGCCATCTGCTGCTCTGGCACCAATAGCAGTGGTCGAATCCACACTCTTGAAACTGCTTTTCGACCAAGTACCCGAGTTCCATGAGTTACCACTGTTTACTTGCGTTGAACTCAAGGACTGGTCAGCCACAGTGTTTGCAACAGCAATATTTTTCTTCAGGGTTGAAGTAGATTTTGAGAATGCAAATCCAGTACGTCCATTGCTGTATGCTGTGTTACTCGTGAGTGTGAATGCTCCGGTTTGAGAGTTATCGACGAATCCACCAGCGGCGTTACTGAATGCGATGCAATTGGTTATGACGTGGTTTGCTGGACCTATGTCTGCAGCATCTCCACCACCAAGCTTGAAGCCATTTCCGTCGCCTTCGAATGGGGTGAAGCCCCATCTAAGAATCATTGTTAGAAAATAGATTGTTCAACCGGCTATTGAGTGACATACCGGTTAACTCCGTTCCCCCAAGAGAGTGTATCCTCAATCGTGACACCGGACTTGAACTCCCAAAGATCCAAACCATCATCCACATTATTCCAAAGTCTTGCACCACGGAGGATGTTACCCTCGCCGCTTCCTTCTTTACACGCAAACCCTGAGAAGCTGTTAGCAAAGGTGGACGGTATATTTCAGAGTAAGAGAATTCTTACCATCAGCACTTTCTCCATTTTTACGTGGATCTCGATTTCCGTAAGAGTCGAGATACAAAACTGTGTTCTGGGCAGAAGCGCCTTGCATCTGAAAACCAGTCTCGTAGTTATCACGCGTAACGATACGCTCGTAATAATTGTTGGAAGAATCGACATGGTAGATACCATAAGGGCCGTTGATCAACTCGAGGCCGATGAACTTCCAGTAGTTTGCTTTCTCGATGTGGAAAATTCCGCGGTTCTTGCTTGGGATTGACGAATCAAGCTCACCAGGGGTCCTTTGATATATAGTTAGCATAATATTCCGCACTGCTAGACCCAAGGAACTCAACATACGAAGGTAATGCCTCTCCATCGATGATAACTTTCTCAGAGGCGTACGCAGAAATCGTGTAAGGGGCAGTAGCGGTGCCACTCTTCGTGAATTGAACATTGGTTGTGACAGCATATGTTCCCGCACGAAGATAGATTGTTGAACCCGCAGTGGCAACATTGACAGCCGACTGGATGGATTTTAAAGGTGCAGTGATAGTTCCGGCAGCAGTATCAGATCCAGTTGGAGAAACATAGATAGTAGCGCAGAGCGAAAGAGGGAAGCTCGCAGCCACAAGCAAAAAAGTGAAAGAGGACCTCATGATTGTGGTTAGAAAGAATGAACGAATGGCTTCGCAAAGAAACTAAGCTTCAATTGTGCTTCATGGGGAAAGCCCTTCAACTTATAAGAGCCAAAGAAATCGCCATTAAATCGCCATTTTCTAACCCAAGACTTAAACCTAGAAGCCAAGAGTTCTGGAAATTTGTAGAAATCTCCTTCGAGGAACATAAAGTGCCGCCCCTAAATTTGCTTGGCACCCAATACGGAGTGTAGAGAACCGGGAAAGAACCGTAAAGAGATATTCCTGGGCACTCGCCACTTAAAATCTGTGTAAAATGACGGTGTTCAAGAATGATGCGAAAGTTTGAGAGGAGGATGGGAGAAATATTTCACCGCCAAAATTAAGCGTGTTGCAGTTAGGGATTTGCCCCACAAATGTACCCCGCTCGTTAAGACACAATTACTGAGTTTCTCCCCTTGACTGGCCGGAACAATACATACATTTGTTTCTTTCTATAGAACAACTTAAGACTTTTTTTCGTTCTGGGTAATATGAAGTTTGACAAATCTCCTTCTCAGGTCCATCATAGCGAGTCAGGTAGCTCTTCATCAGAAACTGGAATGTCGACAATTATCCCCAAAAGCACGTTGGCAACAACCCCTGTTTTGCTATAGCGCAAGGAATAATATTATCCAGAAGTTCAGCAGGTCAGACAGAACTCGTGAAGTCGATCACCCCTGTTCTGTTTTCTTGAAATGCAAAATGACTTGAGGCCGCGAACAACATGAAACACAAGAAAAATATATGGCTTCGGGAAAGGAGACGGTTCTTAGATAGAGACTATAACTTCAAAATTCCTGTGATGCTTCCTTGAGCAAATTATTCTCGCAAAGCACCACTAAGGCTCTTAGTGGCACCGTTTCGACATGCTTGAAATCTTCATCCCAAGTTGACCGGTCGAAAAGATGATAGGACGATAACAGAAACCATAAGATGAAGTAACTGAAGACGACAGGATACTAACAAGACGATGTAACTTGGAGGTATCTCCGGTGGGTGATTTGGGACTTATACTCTAAATGCCTAGAGTGTGATTCATTTTTGACACGAAGGTTGATGCACCTGGTTGAACCGTTCTTTTCGGCGCCAAGCCTGATCACGGCCCGGCTTTCGCTCTGGATGTGCCGAACCCGAGCACGAGAGAGCGTCCTTTATATAGATTTTTGTGAGAAGCTTGTGTTTTTAATTAGAATAATTGACCTTGCAGCACAAAGCATACCTAAGCTACTATTAAGTGAACTCTTGGTGGCGATTTATTTTAATGACTTCTTCATCCCTTCGAGGGTCTACGTCGAATAATATTTGGTCGAAAGCTAAGCGAAGGTTTATAGGAGTATCATTTGTGCCTTGTTCTTTATAGGTTGATATTTTAGCTGTAGTTGCTAAGGCTGCTAGGATGAGTTGGCCATTGACTCGGAAGCTGTACTCGTATTGTACGGGATGGCTTACAACAGTTCAATTTACTATCCAAGCTAGTTCAAGATGTACGGACAATAAACTCCCCTAAATATTTTCGAACAATGGTTTGTTTTGTCCAAAAACCTTGAACTAAGAGAGAATAGAAGAAGAATAGCTAGAGCTCTTACCTGGAGTTTTCCCTAGCTACAAGCAGGACCTTCACTTTACTCCTCCATATACCAAGAATGCTCGAAGTGCAACGAATAGTTGTGTTCAAGTTTTGAGTGGACAGGAAAGATTTGCTATTGGCCTAGACAAGGTGATAAAACCTCTTGACCGAGCCTTGGCGAATCACTAAGTGGTGACACCAAGTACAAATCCCTCTGTAAACACATAGCCAAGAATACTGGGCACAATTGGCAGGAATATCGAAATGCAACAAAAAGTTCCATTTCCAGATACCGCCAGGTGTCGTCACTCCCGATGTAGACGATCCATTATTTTGGGGCTTGCATTGATGAATAATTGCCGAGTAGCTCTTGTATCCGTCATCGAGCCAGCCACCACAGAAGCCAAGAAAACTCGGCGTGGTTGGCAGGAGGGTCGAAATGCAACAAAAAGGATTCCTACAACATCTTTCACCTAAAAAATCGAAGAGGTTTTCGTTGTCAAGAAGAAAAGGGATGATCTTGGCCCTTGGCGTTGGCTCATTATCTTGGTTTGGGAAGCATTCTTCCGGCTGTGGTGTCACCACATGAAACAATAACTCAACTGAACTACCTAACGAAGACCAAGCAAAGAATGTCCCTAAAACACATTTAGATAAAAGTCTATAAAAGCCAAGGATCTCGGCGTCATTGGCAGAAGATGCGACTTGCAACGAAAACTGAAAATAGGCTTGGATGTTGGGACCTTGTGGACGGCAAAGGAATATGTGAACCTTGGCACAATCTCAATAAGGATTTTGAAGGGGACAAAGGGGGTAAAGGTGTAAGCCAAGATTTTAGGGGATTCTTGGTTGAGGATGCGATGTGCAACGAAATCAGTTGATCTTCAGCTGTAGTAAGAGTGACAAGGGTGATTGGTATTCTGCAATGAAGCTTCTAGCATATTTCAGTAAGTATATCCAAACATTATTTGAAAACTTCTGGATCAATTAAACGAGAAAGCTTACGTTATTCATAACCCTTGAAAGAGTTAAGTAACCTCATTATTCCAGAGCTCTGATACAATTTTTCTCAGCTTACAGTACTAGGACATAAGTTTCCGCACCCTAGCGTTTTTACACCAAAAGTCGGCCCGTACACGACCTTCTACCACTCTAATATTTAATGTAAAGGATATCTATAAATTTTCACGTAGAGTAACTCGAACATTTTAACAATACTCCTCTATATAATACTTGCTGATATGTGCTTAGTTCTTAAAATAGACCGGGCTAAAGTTAACAAACTTAGGATTTCTGCCATTTTGTATGTAAATCCGCCTAAAATCGCTTAAATTCCAATTCTTCTTGCTTTACTCCCATAAAACTTATTAAATAAATACTTTTAGAGATTATCTAAGAGTATAAAGTCTAGATTTCATAAAGATAAAAAGCTTCTTTAAACAAAACTGTACTTATAACTTAGGGCAGTTAAATTATGCAATTAT
This sequence comes from Hymenoscyphus salicellus, assembly GCA_001414355.1. NCBI lineage: Eukaryota > Fungi > Ascomycota > Leotiomycetes > Helotiales > Helotiaceae > Hymenoscyphus > Hymenoscyphus salicellus. Next base: position 12,775 of record LLCD01001021.1, read on the forward strand.
TACTAAGCCGTGTTTCGGCCATTTTTGGTGTAAAAACTGCTGGGGTGCGGAAACTTCTGTCCACTGACTGTATATCATTCAGCTACACCTCACACTTAGTTCAGACGGCAATATCCCGTCTTTCATCTCCTCTAACCTGTAGCTTCATAAAATGGGGTTGTTACCTAAGGTGATAGATAGTATATTCCGGGGTAAAGAAAGGAGGAGGAGTGGTTAGAGAATGAGTGGGGTTCAAGTCCACGTAGTATTGATGAATTGTACAATATGCACTCATTGACCGCTTTGGAACTGGCTGCATGACGGAGCGGGTGTTGTTCTTTCCCCTAACTTTGGAATCGACATGTTTGGTCAATCAAATAAAGGCCGACACCTCCTTTGCTG
>LLCD01001022.1:0-13144 GCA_001414355.1 Hymenoscyphus salicellus
GATGATATTTTAGTGAGTGCTTGTAGCCACGCGAGACAGTGAGGATGCAGATGAATGCCGAAATACGAGATCCCAAAACACCACTCTCCATGATGAGTGATTCGTCAACCAAATTTGTTACTGTTCTAGATATCTGGAAGGAATACACGGGTATGAGAATGACTTACATACCCGAGAGAAATTAAGCAACAAGGTGTATACGGGTCGTAAGTCGATTGCGGGGAGGGCGTGGCAGTGGCCTTATTGGGCCGTCAGCACGGTTTGGGAAATTCCCTCGTGGTGTGTAACACAGGAAGAGTTTCGAAACATTTGTGGCATCTTTGTGGGGGAGTACATTTTGTTGGTTGGTTAGCTGTGTTTGGTGGTAATTACTGGAGGATTCCCGCCCTGGAAGGATTGAAAGGAGGCCAATGGGCTGAGGTTGCTGATCGGATTGGAAAAAGCATGATGCATCATGTCCAATGCGGAAGGTTTTCAAAGAACAAGGCTCGGTGAATTTGGGAATTATTCTATTAATGTTGATAGTAAAGGGAGATAGGTTGATGTTGAAAATAAGATAGCCAGCAAACTTCAGAGAGCAGGAGATCTGAGCCTATGGGCCACACGTGACCGTTAACCAACAGGAAAGCCACATCTTAACACACCGAGTTTAAGACCCCGTCAGTCTCCAAATGCGACTTATTACAATCTAGATACTGATCACCAGAGACTTGGAGTATCCCCTGTAACAATGTCTGAAAATCAGAGCTAACACGATAATCTTAGATCTTTCTACCCTCCCAGAAGACAAAATATGTGGATAAAAAATACCCTTATAGAAAAAGGTCCAACAAAACAAGAAGAAATGCCTGTGGTGGCACCTGGTGTTACACAGTCGTGTAGAGCCAAATACTGATGGCTTCGTAATGAAGTATTTATTATGTTCCTGAATATGAAGCGCGGGTTGCACGAATGAGAGATGTGGTGTCTACAGCTGAAATTCAGGGGTTGCTTATAACACATTCCCGTCGCAATCAGCATTCGACAACCAACCTTGGAAACTTTTCAGAATGACTGAATTCCAATACAGCGGGCTTAGGGGGGAGAACGACATTCGAGTCCTGCGTTTATTCCCCAACCTGAGCCGCCAAGCTCGGCTTCAAGGAGAGTTGTTACATGTCGACCTAGATCAACGACCAAAGTATGCCGCTCTCTCATAAGTTTGGGGGACTGAATCGGACCCGGAACCATTCATCTGTAATGGGCGGGAAATTTCTATTGGTAAGAATCTCGGACAAGCTCTTCAACACATTCGGCCCGATTCTGGTGATTCTTTGACGATTTGGGTAGATGCGCTGTGCATCAATCAGCGGCACACAGAAGAGAAGAATAAGCAGGTAGCCATGATGAAGGAGATCTACTGGTTTGCCGAAGATGTGATAGTCTGGCTTGGTCTGGACGAAACTGGTCGCGCTGAAGAGACTTTTGATATGATTCGCGATGCTATCAATTGCGTGATAGACGGTGTTGAGAGTCAATGTGAGCTTCAAGAGACTTTGAATGTCGGTGTTGCATGGAGCTCAACAAAAACTCAAGAGTTGATGCCTTTGTTTGAGTGTGAGTATTTTTACAGAACTTGGATTCTTCAAGAGGTTGGGCTCGCGAACCGATCGAGAGCCTACTGGGGTCGTGCAGCAACAAATTTTTACCACATTGGACTTGCAGCAATGATTGTTTTACTCTATCCCTGGTCACCATTGGAGCCTCAAGATCTCCTCAGATCCATACAACAAGTCGTTGATGTCTTCAAGGCTTATAGTCCAAGCATCGGACGGCCACAACAACTGCACTACATACTACAAATCGCTCGACAAAATCTGGCTCTAGATGCCCGAGACAAAGTGTATGCTTTATTATCACACCCAACAGCGAAGGACATGAATGCTAGTGACAGTCATGCGACAGAGGAGGAAGTCAAACCCAGGACATCTCAAGACATCAGAGTGAGAAACCTGGCGATAATATTGTCACCGGATGCGAGCGAAATGCATGCTGCGAGCGTTCGTTATATTGACCATGAAGAACTTCGTCCTCCGCCACCAAATCACGATATCATCACTGCGTATCGCATTTTGACTGACCGAAACAACAAAGAAACAAGTCAGAGAAGGCTTTGGCAAGGCAATGCCTTACAAACTCCGATTACAACAAGTCAGTTGTTTCTGTATACAGAGAGGTCGTCATGGCAAGCATCGAGAGAACTGAGACTCTCGAAATTCTTTCATTTGTTCAACACTCCGATGAGCTGGCCCCGAATGGCCCCGATTTTCCTTCCTTGATTCCCAGATGGGACAAATATGTCGGAGTCTCGGTTATTGGGCATATGGGCTGCGACCATTTTGCAGCTGCAAATCGGCGTGCTGTTATAAAACCTTCGTCTGACTCTGGAGCACTTATTGTGAAAGGCATCCTTTTCGACAGAGTTGCTCTCCATACAATCGTCCTCACCTATGCTGATTTCACTGATCCTTCAAAAACGAGCCCCATGTTCAATATGGCAAAGCACTGTCGGGTGACTTTGAATCCAGTTCCACCTTACTCACACCTCCCCGCGGCACCTGGTTCTTTCAACCCAGTGGAATCAGATAGATTAAGGGCTTATCGAAAAGCGTGGACAGCAGGCAGAGAAGTGGCGACAACAAACAAGGTGTCGCGAGATGGGTTCAACCCTGAAGCTGATTTTGCGGCATATCAAATCAGGCAACTTGAGAAGGATTACGAAAAGAACGAAGGCTTCGGGGACACGGCAATGGGACGGCTCAGCATAATCATGCGGATCGAGGAGCTCAAGGCCCAGGGTGGGAACCACGGAGACGCGGATCGCTTCGCTAAAACAGTGGCGGTAGTATGCCACGGTCGAAAATTCTTCATTACTGAGAGTGGGTTCTTTGGCGTTGGGCCTGCGGCTACAGGAGTAGGAGACGCGGTGCACATTCTGCTTGGCGGCGATGTTCCTTTCCTCTTGAGACAGAAGAACATGTGCGGGCGTGACGAGCTGGATAGATCATGGAGTCTCGTTGGCGAGTGCTATGTTCAAGGTTTGATGGTCGGAGAAGCAGTGAGGGCGGTTGGAAAGCCAAGTGAAGAGCTGAGAGGTGTGATTTTAAGGTGATCTGGTTACATTGGACTATTTTGGCGGCATGTTGGTAAGGGGTTGGCGCACGTGTATTTTAGCCAATAGGATTCAGAGTCACCAACAGTTATCGTGAATCCATAATAGACTTAAACCACTTGTGGAAATTCCGGCTCGTCATTTATTGAGACACGGCTCCTTTCATGAGGTGAAATGCTGTGTTTGGTAGAAGGAAGTGTATATGATCAAGGCTCTGCTACTCAAGTTCAAAAACCAACAAATGGTCATGCGCCTCAAATCTTGTTACAACATCAGACCAACAGAACCAATACAAGCATCGAGTTCTTTGTCTGCCAGACTTCGATTTAAAGGCCAACACATCTTCCCTTTCCAGATTAAATCTCGCCAGATCACTTACCAAACAGCAAAACGTACCCTCAAAATGTCTGAACCACTTTTCACTACAATTGAGTTAAGCGAGAGATTTGGAGAGTGGAGCATTATTATACACAAATTTCAGGAATCACCCAGGTGGCCACAGGAGACTGTTAAGATAGAAAGAGCAGTAGTCGTCCTGAGTATTCAAGAGTATGAAAGTATTGATGATGTGCACCAAAGAAAGGATGATCGCGTTAATAGTATAAAGGTTTTAAGAAGTCTTTTGAAGGCCAAGGGATTCTTTCTGGCGAAACAAGATGAAACAGGGAACGAGATCTACAAATGTAATCCATCTGGTCTACCTGCCAAGGCCATGACAAAGAAAGATTAGAAGTCGAAGCTGAGAAACCTTTGGAAATACATAGAGAGAGAATATGAGTCAATATGTTTGAGATCTTTTCTTCGATATTTACCAAAAGCACATTGTAAGATAAATGGAATACGAATTAACACAGTCCCTAAATTCAAATGTTTCCAGTGGAAGTATCCCTTCCGTCTCTCCGTGCCACGAAAGTTCTCAGTTTCAATACGTTCTATAAAGCAACCAACCTCACCAACTCAGATTGTCTTTGTCACCAACAGTGGTAGGATCCGCAGTAATTCAACTATATAAAGGACTCCAACCCCCTCAAAACCTCTATGATCAAAAGAATTATCCCTCTTCCTTATGACTCTTTACCATTCATCTTCTTATTATTTCCAATACTTTCCGAGTATCATCTGGGATCTTAACGTCTGACAGGCAAAAAATAGCACCGGGAATAAAGATGGAAAAGGTTCACACGATTATTTTACATCTTTCTCGAATCACAGGAGACGAAGATAAAAAAGTTTATTGGGAAGAGGTCAAACAAAGGGTCGAAGAAAGCAAAAAGATAAATCTGGATGACAAGAACGGAGAAACAGATATCAAAGAGGTAGATGACCCAAACCAAATCATGATTCGTTGCAGTGGCGGAATGACATATTACGCAGAAATGTCTTTCATTTGGTGTTGTGCGTTGGAGAAGGATGGCTTTAAAATTCAAGAAATAGAAACGGTAAAGAGGTTGAGAATGCCCTGAGTTTAGATCAGAGGCAGATACTTAGAATCTTTGTTTGAGAACGATGTCTAACATCACTCCAACAATTGCTCTCCAAGGCTCCAAAGATCTACCGTCTTTCAGCCCGATCCTGAAAAGGAGGGGGTTTTCACATTTACTCTGAATACTAAAAACTTCTTCTCCAGCGACTGGTCTTGGTGTGGTATGTTCGCACCTACTCATTACTAATGGAATTGGTTGGCCCGGGTGTTCTCCCGAATTGCGAGACTGACCCCACTGCATTTTCAAGTTGCGACAAAAACGACAAAGTGATTGATTGATAGGGTCCATCAGATCCACGGATCCTTGTGCGACTAGCTCCATTGGAAATATCTCTGTGCAAGGAATAGTCCAAAAGCTTTAAGTTCTCGGAGAGCTTGTTTGCTCTTTGATAGGAGAGGAAGGATATAATGATGAAGATACGTAAGTCGTAGCCTTATCCCGATGTCACTCCCACCAGGCTATGCCGTGGGAAAGTTTCAGCTGATCGCTCCACGTTTTGATCAACCTCATGATATTCCATTTCCGGGGAGCAGAAAAAAACACAGGGCTGAGAGATAGTATGCAGGTGGTAAGAGAAGAATATTATATTAGACTAATTATCTTAGCTCTTGAATTGTACAACTTCCATTTTCTTCATCGTTTGTTAGGACTTTTCTGAACAGATGAATTACACCCATGATCTGAGAGAAAACATCTCCCAAACACCTCGCTATAAACTGTTTAATACATTAACACTCGATGCTGATATTCATCGAGAAATAATTGCCGAACATTCTCGGCAAAATCTTTTTACTTTATCCTGCTACATACTTGATCTTTAATCAAGGGGTGGCGGAGAAAAGAGATCAGGAGATGCGAATGTGCGAGGAAGGATGCATTCAACCAACTTTGCTTTATGCCTCCTGAATCCGGTGTCTGCTCTTGTTGTTCAAGATGCAGCCATTTGAACAGTTGAAGGGAAAAGGGAGTCGCTGACCACACAAGGTTCTCAACAACCACCGAAGCATTTCAATTCAAACTCAACAAGTGTAACTCTCCACTAGAACTAGACACGCTAGTATTAGCTCAACGATGGTGCGGTACACTTGCTAGATATAAAGTTTTTAAAATGACATATCGAAGGCTGAAAATAACAGCTACCCGTGGTCCATAACACCCCCGCCTGGAACTAGAGCAGAGCCGCAAACCCCTCAGGATCGCCGCATTGAACTAATTCTCACTAACCACAGCCATCAAAAATCCATACAACACTAAGAGCTCATGACGAAACCAATCAAAAAGAAAAACGTTACAAGAAATAGCCACTGGTTCCAAAATGGCGCGTCCACTATCTTAAAATAGTGACCGAACAATTAACCACAGACAAAAAGGGAATTTCCCCTCTTACAAATTCTTCCCTTCCTTCGAACAAGAAGGCACTCGCCAAAGAAGAAAAGTCAAGAACCCGAACCCGATCACTTGGTATACAATTATCAATGTATCCCACCCTTTTCCCTCTCCCACAGAGAACGAATTACAATCGTAAGTCACCTTCCACCCCAATCTTGACAAAAAAAAGAGGAAAGCAAGGAGGAACTCACACAATCCTCAGTTCCATAAATACCATTCGTCAAAACTGAATTGGAAATGGCACCCGTCCTAGGACTCCTCCCGCCCCCCTGTCCACCTCCCTTCATCTCGCCCCCAACCTCCGAAAGCCTTCTAGACGAGCTCGAGCTCGAGCTCGACCCAAACCTCGCAACCCTTAATTTCAAACACAATCCAACCCTGCCAACAACCCATCTAGACCAACTAATCCATACCCCCCAAACCTTCCACCACCTAAAGAATATCCATCACACTCTCCACAACCAGGAGAACCACACACAACACACCCGCCCCTTCCACCACAACCAAAAACTCATTGAAGCCCAATCAAACTCAAGTCACTGCCCCCTAAACCTCCTCCTCCTCCCTCTTTTTATTTTTCTCCTCCTCTCAACACTCTACTTCCTCTTCTCCTGGACACACGGGCATGAAGAAGATCCCTCACCCCCCTCTGGCCCCTCCACGTACAAACCATCATACACCCGCCAACCAAGTTACACACTCTCCGAAGGTGTGCGTCCTGGTTCCGTGAGTGATTGGTCATCACTTTACTCCTCCGATGATGACGAAAAAGAAGGAGGAAAAGGAAAGGAGAAGTTGACAGGGAAGGAGTTAAATGAGAGATCTAGCTTGTTGAGGAAGTATAATGGGGATAACGCGCATGTTTTTGAGGAGGAGTGGGAGGTGGAGAGGTATTGTAGGATGAAGGGGTATGGGGCTTGTAGTGTGGAGAGGAAGAAGCTGGAGGAGGGGTTGAGGGAGGGGGTGGCGTTGTTGGTTGTTCTTGATTGAGGGGGTTTTTTTGAGGAGGGGCTTTTCCGTTTTGTTTTTCTGGGCGGGAGTTTTGGAGTTTGGGATATGCTAGAAGAGAAGGAAAAAAAGGTGTAGACCGACCATAGGGAATGTATGTGAGACAGGTGTCTCTTTTTTGTATAGGAAATAATGCAGGAAAGGGTGTAGGGCTATTGCATGGGTTCTATGATCATTTGCAAAGGAGTGTAGAACCTGATATTGTCCCAGAGTCCCCCGTAGAGCGTCTGCAGAAGATATTGAGGGGGTTGCAAATTAAATGTTAAAAACACGTGCGCAATGAAAATGGGACGGGTCCCTGAAGATTATGAATTGGATTCTGTAATTATGGATCGATCAAGAACCGCTTCAAAAAAGAAAAAAAACACGCATCGATACAAGTGCAAGAGCTGAGTGTCAGAGCTGAGTGTCTGAAGCAGAGAAGAAAAATGAAAAACAACCCCATGCGCATTAACCAAACAACCGCACATGCGCCAAACGGAAAACTAGACTCCCAACATCCTTATCGTATCTTATACCGTTCACTTCTTTGGGTACTTGTTCTTGAACAAGTATCTAGCAATCAAATAAGCATAATGAAAATCATACGATATGACACATCAGCGGGAAGGGAGAAAACTCACTGGCTCAAGTAAAAATCCCCCGCAGCGAACAAACCCACAACACCAGCCCACGCACCAACAACCTTCCAAGTCAACTCACCCGCAGCATACTTTCTGTAAGCGCCAAAGCCCAACCCAGCACTCAGTCCCACAACCGCAATAGCATTACCGATGAAAACCGGGTTGTCGCTATTCGCCTCGAAGTTGTTCACTACCTTCTTTCCTTTAGCCTTTGCGTCTTTTGCCTTCTTGCTAGCTTCCTTTGAAGCCTTCTCGATCTCGGCCTTTGCGCGTTCCTCGGCGGAGATGGCTTCGCGGTCGAGACGGTCGGCTTGGGTGTCGGTTTTGATGGATTGAGAGGTGAAGTCTGAGGGGACGGTGTGGACGGATTCAGAGTCCACGTCTACGAGGGAGGAGGTGCTGACTGATGCTGTGTTCTCGACTTCTGGTGGTGGTGGGGCCCGCTTCTATGGGAGGGATTAGCTATGCAAACGGAAGGGAGCTTGCTCCTAGATGTTTTTGGGAGGGCAGAGAGTATCGCGAAGAGGACTACGAGCTTGTGACTGTGGTCTAGAGCTTCGGGATACAATCGCGTTTGTGGTTGAAGAAAAGGGTACTTGTACATACATCCTCGGGTAATTGCTCAGGGCCTGAAGCTGCTGCTGCTGCGTACGACATGGTGGATGGAGAGAAGGGTAGCTGATAAGATCAGGATGTATGCGAGAAGCGGAGGGTTGTGCAGACGTACTGTAGAGGAGGATTGCAGAGTTGTTTGGATTGCAGAGTTGATGTTTTTTGGGGGAGGAAAGAGATCTTGTGCTACACGCATGTGCACTGAGACCTGATGTTCCAAGGTCCAAAGGCCATTGCGGGTCTTCTCGCGTGCTCCAGAGGTTTGCGTCAGCGGCTCAACTCGCCGGCTGAACTGCGGTCTTCCCGATTCTTCCCGGCTTTTTACCAAAGCTTCATCCCAAAAAATCCACCAGAATCTCCACTTCAACAACGTCATTTATATTCACGATCGAGGGCAGCTTCATAAAATTATACCTTCTATATTCTTCAACCTGCGAAGTAATTCCGGACACTTCTATCCCACCGTTATCCCGAAACGGCTTCACCTCCTGTAAGACAACGACGATATGATTTAAATCACAAAGCCTAGAACCAGCATCCTCACCTCCACTATTCGCAGAAACCATCTGAGGAGGAGTTCCGATTTCATTTCCCTCGCCATCGCATATACACTCACTCACCAGGGCAACCTCTTGGTGTCAAGTTCACCTCCGCGCTCGAGATAACAGCTTGATTAGAAGAAGGACGATATGTGATAGCTATGGTAGTAAAACCAACAACACAACTGTCTCGATTCGACCCTGGGTTGCGAGAGCCACTGGTTAGAGGTGTCGATGTGATGGTTGGAATATGGGAAATGGAGATGGACGAAACGGGGAATACCATACCATATATCTCCGATTTGAGAACAACCTCGAGATTTCTGTCGAGTTTCCGAGACCCCTGAAGGAGGAGGTACTGGCAATATATGTTATGGGGAATACAATACACATCCGGGTCTAAGTTGGGAACAGCTGGCAGTGGCTCCTGGATCAGAAGGGCATTCTGCTGTCGAGCCCATCCTTCTCGTGCATACCTCGCGACTTGGAGTGCACATTTGCCAGTCACCGAGCTTGAAGAGTAGCAAGTTTTAGACGGGGATGTGATGCTCCGGGTTGTCTGCCGTTGAGTTAAAAAAATATATGATCAATCCATGCTAGCTTGGATTTTGATTTCTCTGGCTTGGGAGAAATCACCAACTCCATCCAGTTATCATGAGCTCCACTTCTCCAATTCGCGCCAACACCGATCCAGGTAATCCCTTGATCAATGGAGGCATGGGTCAATCGACTTGAGGCATGGCTAACTCAAATCGCGGGATGTCCTCCGACGGACCTGCAGATATCAACTTGGCTTATGGCAACATTGGCGGTAGTTCCTCTGTTGCACCCGCAACTGCTTCGAACAACTACGTCTAGGGTCGCACGCCATTACCATCACCTTCACCATCACCAGGGATAATGGTGATTATTGGATGGATACCAGGAGGTGCTTCCAAAAATATCAGTCAAGTTCATGATTTTCTCTTCTGGCAACACTTACGACTAGTAGAGCCTCCCAATCCCCCAACAGGCATCGGCGAAGAACCATCAATCTTCACATTAGTGGTACTAAAACTCTGTCCACCAATAGCAAAGTTGCCACCAAAATGATTTGCTCCCCATTTCATCCAGCCCCTTGAAAAATACACTTGCTCGCAAACTATTGTTGATAGAGCTGGGTATCGATGGTTACGTCGCTGTTGATTTCTACGACAAAATAATAACCTTTTTTGGGGAATCGCCGATGTTCCACCGTTTTAGTCTGGTGAGCAGATATTAGGGGGCGATGAATATCGCTTGGTTTGGCTACTACTAGTGCAGTTACCGTAACTGAGCCAAGGGCTCCGGCGAGAATGGAATAACTCATTGAAAGGGAAGGATGAAGAAGTCTTCTCGTATAAATGGAAAAGATGGATGCTCTCCATAGTTTGCGATGGAGCGATGGGGAATCTCTTTATATTCCTTTTGTTTAACTTCTTCATTTTCCTTCCTTATTTACTTGAGTACCTCTTACCACATCGCAAATCTGGTGAACGATGTACTTATCGAAGTAATCGCACTAAGTTTCGAAGGACTCACGATTTGTCTCAGGGTATTTTTGCTATCACTTTTAATATCTACAACGAGCATAGAGGAAGGAGTTCAAAGGGATGGCGAAGTGATGATCTTATTTCCTAAGCTGCTGGTATTGCGTGTTGGATGGTGGTTCCAGGATTAAATCTTAAACTAAAATTCTTGGATCGCTTAGTCTTATATATGTAGTAGATTTGGGGGGTAAAATTATTGGGGTTCACTTTGTTTAGTAGCCTGAGTATACTGTATTTCTGTCTTGATTCATTTTAGCACTTTTGATATTCGTTTTCTCTCAAGACTTTTCTCTAGATGAGTATCTCAATTCGTTTCCAGCCCCGGAGTACAATGCACTTCTTGACCCCGAGCTTAAATATTATACATAATTTATTTGATGGCCGTCTAGAAAGAGAGTTAACTAGGTATCTTATAACAACTCGCTTAGAAAATGGTCGTTTACAATGTTGAGGTTATTGTCGTGTTTCGCTTGATACCTGCAAGGAGAGAATGAGGAATTGATGGAAATTGTGGTTTTTTCTTATTTTCAAGCTTAGTTAGATGTTGATTATCAGCGGAAGATAAAGAAGGATCAATAATATAATGCTTCTGAACCGTCATCGACAATTTTAGGGTAATACCTTGAAATTGTCAAGGGCATTCATCAGAGTTGGCATACACAGACAAAGAATTTCACAAAGTACTTTGCGGAAGTAAAACACTGATAGTCTAGGCAGTTCTTTCTCGCATTTCTGATTCGGAGGTGCACTTTTAGCATGGAATTCCGTAATAACAGACAAGTAAAATCACTAAAACAGCTGGAAGTCTCTGCATCCGCTACCAATTGCGAGTATATGGATACACTTTCTACATATCTGCATTCCCCGGAAAACTGAAGAGCTGCAAGAAACCGCAAAAGTTCATGCATATAACTAGACTCCGATATAGGCAGACGGATCCCCTTAGACAAGCTGTTTAAATTTCCTCGAGCAACGACATGCTAGGGCTCTAGGATAACTGACACATCCTTCTTTGATCTTCATGGGTAAAGATGCCTCTCCCAAAATACGTAAATAGTCTAAAGTTCCACGAACAGAAGCCCAGAACTCAAATTTCCAGATCATGTCTCTCAAATCGACAGCCAAGAACAATTCGACGCTAAAATCCCAGCTCCCCTATCTGCACTCTTTAGACCCTTATATACAGGAGAAACTCTCTCAAGTCTACGAGGGGCCTCGACTATCAGCTATGAAACTCGCAAAATTTAATTCGAGAGATTTCCACGCTAGAGAGCCCAAGGGATAAGAGCACAAATTTGCTGTTTGATAGAGAACAGAAATAATGCTAGGAGAGCTCTTAAGTAAACATATTTGTCAAAAGAGTAAGGAGCCAGCCAGGGCATTTTGGAATTCGTGACTGATCAAAAATAAAATATCTCTAGTCTAGTCTTTCCATTGTTTGAGTAAGACGTATATAATTGTCTCATTGAAGAACTAAAATAAAGTTCGTTTTTTTATTCTACGAGTGTTGCGACTAACATGTACATTTGGGGGAAGGGAGGGGGGTGGGTGAATTCTTGTACCCTTTGAAAACAAATTGTATTTCCAGAGAAACACAATCTTGAACACTTCGATATGTCACATAGAACTGACCACCTCCTAGAATCCTATCAACGCTACCAAGAACAAAGCAATTCCCCTAGCCAGAACTCCTACATCCTTCAGTTCTGAACAAGGTTCAAAGTGCCTACTCTGTAAGAGTCCATCAATATCTAATTTCACCACTTGCAAAGTGTAGTCTGATATCTCATAACAAATACAACAACACTTTCGAATATGGTGGTGTTCACAATTAGGACAACGGTTGAAGAATACAGATGTGGGTCCAATACATAATCAGGAATCGCTGAAACTCAGCCTCTCTCTTAACAGAGATAGGTGCATGTTTTTGGTACAGATTCTTATCAGATCCCAAATGAACCACCTACCCAACATTCCACGTTTCGAGTCAAAACATTTAGTTAGATAACAAAAGTTGAATCGACAGTAAACAGACACTTTTGCTCCCATGCCGCTGTAATGGTTCACCCCATGTCGCAATTACTATCTCCAGCCTACGTCCATTCTTTAAACCCTGAGTAAAAGCAGTAGCGTCTAGAACTAAAATAAAGAAGTTAGTTCCCAATCACGATTTCTTCTCGGGTTCTAAGAGCACGTTGAAGATATATGCCGATTGCTGTCTGCCTTAATAAACCAACCCCCGCGAGCTTTCTCAAAAATGCAGAACCACAATAAGCAATTCAAACCACAAAAAATGACATAAATCAATATCATCATTCCATATCCTCTCCCTTAACAACAAGAATTCTCTTTTCCTCCTACCACGGTACTTTCAATGAGTCACATCTTTCGTTCCTCCCTTCCAACAATAAACTCATCGAAATTTAGGGGCTGACTTGCTTAAATAATTCTTCTAATAGCTCTCAAAATTCTTCCTCATTCCAAGTGGACAAGAATCGGGAAAGGACCAATCTGGGCGGGGGGTTCAAGGGACGGGAATAGGCTTTCAGTCAATCCATTACAGTCAGCACCAGGCGAAAAATTTAAAACATGGTGTTTATAAAATTCTACAACCTCAAACAAAATCTTCGAACAAAACTTCTCATATCGACAACAACAGTAAAATTGAGATTAACCCCCATGCCCCCTCCCCCTCCCCTCCCCTTCCCCTCCGAACCTCCCAACAAGTATTGTATGTGCCTAGAATGCTACCGAAGGGAAAGTATATACC
>LLCD01001023.1:0-13142 GCA_001414355.1 Hymenoscyphus salicellus
GTTATATAGTTGAAGAGGACCATCTTGGGAAACTCATGGGTGGGGTGTTGTGAAGCTATCGTGGAATCGTACAAGGTCGCTCCCCTCTTCTTATCAGAAACCTCGGTGTACTCCGATGAGTGGGCAGTATTAAAAGCGGCGGTGTGTTTTCGGGTTTCCTCGCAATAAGCCAATGCCGCTTTGATACTTCATTATTCTGGGTTCACCAATACTAAGGCTAGCAAGGTAGTGCCTTATATGTTTTCTTTCACATAATCCGCCCTCTTCGACTGGTCTTGCACGCTTTTAAGCTTTCAAGCTCTCAAGCATAACTGATAGCTTACTCGGTAATTTTCCAGCAAGGCACCCACCCCCTCTTCTTACTTTTTCACCTCCAGATACCTTCTGCATCGCTTTCTCCGTCAATCTTTCCCCTCTTCCCTTCTTGATCAGCTCCCCAGTGTCTCACTCATGTCCTCTAGGTCTCGGCAACACCGCGGCAAGCACTTCTAAATCCCTGCAATGCTCTCATTCTAACCGCATTAGAAAATCACTTGCATAAACCACGCCGACACCCTGTCTAATGCAAGTCATCTCTCTCTCCGACTTGCAACAAACAACAACAAAATCCATATTGTCGGGTTCCATTCATTCACATGATCCAGGGCCGCCAAAAGGGCCGCAGAGAGAAATTGCCCAAAGAAGCCATTTTCATCCATCACGTGTGGCGGGAGGTTTTTCTAGCCAATTGTCGCCCACTCAAAAGATATCTGCGAGTTGGCTATTGAAAGATTCAGTTCAACAAAAAGTCGATAATAATCAACACAAGCACGATTGTTGAGTATGAGGGTCAATGAATCAATTGGTATGCCCTCAGCTAAGATGGCAATCAGTGTCTTTTCAACCAATATCCTAATTATCAGTAGCTGTCTCTACAACTCGCGTCCTCCTGGTCCCATATGAGGCATCACACGTAATTACTTACCATGAGGTATTTCTCCCAAATTTTTCCACTTTCATTTCCGTTTATTGTAGGATTTTTATTTCCAAACAACTGGAATTCTTCCATTCTATAAAAGCTTCAGCATATCTCAAAGGGCTAACGAATTCATATGCAGTGGATGAAAGACGAGGTAAGTATCCCTGCACCTACTTCGAAAGCTTTAGACTGACGCTTTGCTCTCAGAAAATACAAGAGTCTACAGCATCAGAACCACTCTCTCTTCCAGAAGAGTATGCAATGCAAGCAAATTGGAGAACATCACACGATAAATTGACATTCATCGCTTGCCAACCACTTTCTTCTGAGACGCGAAGTATCAGTGGCAGGATTGACGATATTCCCGAACGTATGTTGGGAGACGTGAATCTCTTTCTTTCCCACGACGACGATGACGAAGACGAAGACGAAGACTCAGATGATGAGAAGAAAGGACTAAAGGCACTTATCGGCGAACTTGAACTCATGATTGCACCAACGGATAAAAGACGACAAGGTTATGGGCGGGCTACGATAATGGCGTTCTTGTATTATATCGCGAGGAACATCGACACCGTAGTATCGGAGTTCAATAGTCAAGAGGCTCGGAAATCCGACAAAATTCGACTTAGAGTCAAAATCGGGAAAGACAATCAGGCCAGCTTGACGTTATTTGAGAGTCTTGGTTTCAAAAAGGTCACTGAGGAACCGAATTATTTCGGAGAGCTTGAGCTATGTCTGAATGACTCTTCAGATGGAAAATCGTGGATGGAAGGCTTGTCGGATGGAGCGAGTAAGGATGGGTATGCTGAGCTCTCTTATCTACCCGATAATTCGAGTGTAGACACGAGTTGATGAGTATTCCGAATTCAAGATATGAAGGGGTTTCTCGAACATTTGAGCTAGTGAGTAAAGAGCAGAATTATCCTTTGTAAAACCTCAACCTACTGTCCCCTAAGGTATCTTCCCTGCTTCGAATTCTTTTCCACTTGCCCTGAAAGCTCCATCTATGTTCTCCGTTATGCAGAAATAGTGGAGCCTCCATCCCCGGGTCGCTCGGGATGATGGGGAAGTCAGTAATTGCCTATCTGGGATTGCTTTGCGGAGGCCTTTGTGCAACCAACCGAGCCCCAAAATGAGGGGAGGCCAAGGAAACCAACATTCCCTCTCCTTTCGATCACTCACCTAATAGTATAGAGTCAAGCTAGGGGTTACGAATTACTGGGTTTCTTGAGTTTTTGCTCCGTTTATTGTTCAAGGACCAGCAGCCGTTCGTTTCCCATCCTTCATATTTTGCCCGTCTCTTTTCAATTTTACTATCCGAAACGAAATATATGGCTTCCGAGTTACAAGGGTACGAGCAGTACGAGCTCCTCCCATGGAACTCACAATCGTCAGAGCTGGATAGTAACTGTGAAGACTTTGCCCAACGAAGCTCGTACAAGGCAAGGGACTTCCCACTGTGGATTGGCCGCCATCTGCGTCGCCTTGGCCTTGAACAACGGGGATAGTGGGAATTGGAAGACATCGAGCCTCGCACATTCAACTCATGACTACCGAGGAAAAGAATATCCTGCCTGCTAATCTTTCTGCGACTCCCTCGTTATTTTCTTTATTGTGCTATTCCGCGTGGTCGTTACCTGAGTTGGCTTCTATGGAGTCTCCCTCTTACCATTATCAGCATTTTTTTTTTCTTGTGTTTATTTAAGGCCTTTGGTTTCCTGTCGTATACATATCTCCCAGAGCATTCTAAGTCTTTGAAGAAGGCATGTCAAGAGCCGGCCCGGCCAGGCAGGGGGAATATCCATAACGAGAAGGTATTTATAGCAGCTACTTTATACGATCCCAACGGCTCTATCGCGGGAGGGGCATGGGGAAAGGCGATTTCAGACCTTGTCTAGCTCCTCGGGCCGGAAAATGGTTACCTTAGTGTGGATGAGGATGATCCAGATAGACTTACTCTGGGAGGATTAGAGAATCTAGGCAGGCATCTTGCACGTAATTCTCGCGGCTGTTTTTGAAGAACATGCGATGGATATGATGAAGTTAACATCTAGTTCAGCTAATAAAACTCTTTCAACCGAACACCTCTCCTTCGAAGAAGAGCCCCTTCATATCCCACTTCTAGGCGGCGAAATGCGCATTAAACGTATTGCTTTTCTCTCCGAAGCGCTCTTCGCCCCCACCTCGAGTCATCCACGAAATTCGACTAACTTGATCTCGATGATATCGGATTCAGCCCCATCGATTTTTTTCCTCAACCAAGAATGCAAAATATAACGCCCCATATGCAGTAAGCTTTATCACTCCTTTCAAGTTCTACGACGGATATGCTACAAGGGACCTTGATGGTTATGAAATTGGTATCCATTTCTGTTTGTAGACCCAGGTTTGGGAGCGAGCAAAAAAGAGCAACAGGATACTGTTCTTGTAAGAGCCCGTTGGGGAGGTATAGTTGACTTCGAGGTGATCTGGTTCCAAAAACAAGAAGAGTCTTTCGTTGGTTAACCTGGTGTATAACGATTCTGAGGGTACCGAAATTTCACGCCCTCTAAAATTCGGTATGCGTTAGACACTTAGTGGGATGCCATGGAATGTTGTCTTATTCATGTTGATTTGAGATATCTTCCCCACAAACCCTCGATCGCAACGGGGCTGGAGGTGCTGGAGGTGTTGAATGTGGATAGGGGGAAGGGAGAGAAGAATTTTGTTACTGTGAGATCTCCGGAGTAGGGCGGCGATGAGTTGACGCAAAATCCGAAAAGATCCAAAAAAAATACGAGGTACAATTGTCAACTCGCACGGGGGAGTGGAAGCGAACCCAGCGACCGATGGAAGAAAAGTCTAGTATTCAATTTTGTTCTGGAATATCACCACGCGAGTTACTGCAATTGGGCATTCAAGAATGAAAGAACGTCTTCGGAAGCGAGGGATATCATTGTATTGCCAAGCTCTTTTTTATTTAAAGTAGAGTCAGAACTCTTGTGTTCCACACTTCATGTTATCCAACCCTGCACCCTCCTTTCATACACCACCTTTCCGCCCTCGTACCCCAACAGCTAATGAGCAGTACATCTAGTTCCCAACCCTGAAGATACTCGCAGTATTGGGGATATACCAATTATAGTCCGTATTGATAACTACCCTCGGCTGGTTGTGTAGGTACGAACAACCACCGCTCAAGTCGGGACCAGCACATATAAGAAGATCAAAGGCCGGATCGTATTCTGAATTATAGATGCAGCTTGTGCCCGGCACTTCAAGGGTTTCGTACATGTAGCTGTACATTTGGGTGCAGGTTCCTGCGCAGCCTCCGGTTTCTGGTCTTCATAGATACAGTTAGTTTTATGAAAGGGACGAAATGGATAATAAGTAATGGAGGGCGGATGATCGAGAACATACAGGTAGTCTGAGCAGACTGTTACTGCAGCGGTGATGGAGAGAAGGGGAGGAGAGCGACGAGGTGTTGGGGATGCATTTTGGATTCGGACTGTATTCTGCGATTGGTGGTTCTGGCTGAGAAGATGCTGAGTTTGAGCGAGGTGTACTGGAAGAGAATATCTTAGTTAATGAGATGAGGATATTCGACTACTTATACCAAAATGACCTCGACTACTGAGAATTTGTCCCCAAATTTCATGGTGCACCTCAATCTTTAACTGGCCTGCTGATTCTTCCCCTCTTACCCAATTCTTGTGTAAACGGCAATGCAACGTTTTGGACATGGATCCGCAGTCCTGCGGTACGAATCTAATCTCATTGCACAAGATGTGGGAAGTAATTTTTCTCATCACAGCACGTATTGAAGTACCAGCATAGCTAGAGCTACTCGGAATAGCATGAATCTAGAGCTGAGATAAACATTTTACGCGGAGCTATGCGAATCGCCCATACTAGAAAGTATCAAGCAACTAAGTCGCATTATATTCTATTATTTCTGATCCACTATCCCCCATAGCTGAGACAACTGACTTTATCATGGCTACGGATAAAAAGGAGCTAGTGATGTTGTATAACTTCAAGCAGCTCTGCACAACAAAACCGTCATGTAAAAAGCTCACTTGAATAGTGTCAAATAGTCATAAAGTATGCATAGTCAGCGCTAGCACACACTCTGCAAATTCTCGGTAAGCTGTGTTGGGTAACTTGATAACCACGCCATTCTGATCAGGTCTGTTTATCTGCCCATTGTCGGATTGACCAATCATCTTGACGACAAATATGATCTACACACTAGTCATTTTCAACCTCTGTAACTTCAATTCTCACACCGTCTCTGGATCATTGTTCTACTTTCGAGACTTTCGGTGCTTATCCCCTCTCGTGTTCAGAATCCTTTTCTGAAGCCGTAATACGTTACAGTATAGTGCGATGAGGTCTTACAATTATGGGATGGGAAATCAAGGGCACATTGCATTAAGCTCGTGTGTATCAAGTACGACACATTCAAGCAATGAGGAGCTGCCTACAACACTCTCAAAGGACCACCCACTCCCCCCGGAGAAGAAAGAAAGTTACGAACTGAAATAACAGATAAGCAGAGACTTTATGAGGAGAAATATACCTCCTATTTGAGAGGCTTGCTGCTCATGGATCCAATAAATGCCCAAACAACTCATCACTCAAAGGAAAGGACGGGCATACCCAACAGCTCACTCCAGTACCATACCCAGCCTCATCTAGTATCATGGGGTACACATCTCAGAACCAATTGGAACTATATTGGAGGGTCATATGCGTTGATCCGGATTCCCGCAACATCGCACAGTACTCAGCAGGCATATGCTGACAATTTCCTCACCTCACCCAAGTTCAACCAAATTCCTCCTCACCTCCTGTGCACCTCGATCAATCAAGCTTTTCACTCTAGTTATCCACGGTCCATATCACCGAGTTACTCGAAAAGATATCCAGTCCTGCCAAATTTTGATTTGAACACCTTTCCTCGCTAAAACGAGACCTGAAATGTAACACCACACCACACTCGCACCCATCCTCAACAATCAGAATCGTCGTATGCTTATTCTACACGCACTCGAGATTCCACTACATACCACGGACAGAGTCCTGCGAGGGCAATGGAATAACATGTCTCTCTTTAATGTTGAGAGTTGCTATGATAATACTATCATTCTCCCATTCTACTAGTCAAAATTTCAGTTTAAAGGGTGCTTCAGCGCACCACACTTTAAATACCTGGAAATACCAACCTCCTGATGTCCATTTGCTCTTTGCTCTCCTGCACAACCCGATAAGCGCGGCATAAAATCAAACTTTCAATCCTAACATACAGTACAAGTAAGTAATATTACTTAACAAAAGTTCTCGTACCACTCCATCTTAGTAGTAACTGATTCCCACTCACTTCCTCGCTAAAGCAACAAATGACCATTCTCTTATCACACGAGTAACAAACGTCATTACTTTAAGTACACAAGCTTCATTTTCCTTAAATAGACACGTATGATACCCCGTTCCTCAACTGGTGTTATGCAAAACTTCCTCGTATTCCCACCACAAGCATGATCGCTCATCGCTTGATACCTACCCCAACTCGCTACATATAAAACTGCATACAAAGAAGAGACTTCTAGAGTGCAAATGGGACAAGCAAAGTCCCTCGTTCCTCTGCGAGACGTCGAGTTCCACGTCTTGAGATTTGGGTATTGCCCTCGCTTAGGGCTTCGCCTCATACTTGCCTTGCATTAGGCATTTCAGCATGCTGTCACAGGGCATCATCCTTCAGCGCACCACCCCCTCAAAATTACCCCGCTCCTTTAAGCTTTCCTCGAAAACCTCACGATGCAATCTTGTATACCATTCTGCGAGAGATTAAAAACTATAACTGTAAAAGACAGCCTCCTTCCAACGCACGACCAATTGAAATCGCATCTTCAATTCTCCACAGAGAATAGCGAGTGTTATCTGGGAATCTGGAGTGACCTACAGCTGCGGCAAAACTGCAACTTCTGCCAGCTCGTCATCGCCGCCGTTTATTCACACGACATCGACGATATTCCCAACGATCAAGCAATCAATGTATTGATTTTTCCGGGCGAACAATCTTTCCGATTATCATACCCCTCGCGATTGGGTCTCCGTCTAGCTTTCGTAGCTGAAGATTCCAAATATGTGGTTGGGCCGGATACAGCACGACCAATCACGGAAGAAAATATCCAGACCCGTTTGATTGAGAAGTGGCTGAGAGCTTGTGATGAGAAACATGAAGTTTGCTGGCCTAAACCTGCAGAAGTTGATCCGGTACGTACCTATTCTCTGTTTACAATTTTTTGGATTCGCAGGGTGTTGGGGTTTGGAGGGGTCGCACTCTCGAGCGGTAGACAGAATCGAGGTCGAGGTGATAAGAGGGAAGCAGCAACCAATTGAGCATCGGAGGGCAGTGTCTCGCAAGTGTCGCGCGACCTGAGGTGGCGAAGGGTTGGGGTGTTGTTAAGAGGGAAGGAGCGAACAGCTGTGGTGTCGGGAGGACGAGAAGGGTCTGCGAGGGTTGAGGCCGTTGACCTCGCTCGGGATGCTCCTTCCCTCTCGACCTCGAGGCTCAGTCCACATGGTCGCTCCTTCCCTCGCAATGACTTGACGAGTGACGGGACCTCGCGTGTCCCCCTGTGATGGACCAGGATTCAGAACTACAACCCCCTCTCGTCCTCCATATATACACTCTCTCATCGTTGAAACCAAATCGTGAGGGGCGGAGGAAAGCTGCGGCCAACTATTGAGACTTGCAAGCAAAACACAAATAGAAACAAGGGACTGATCATAAACAGTTCTATGCGCAGATACTACGCGACAACAACCCCAAGGTGCAGACCAATTTCCGAGTTCTTGACCTGGAACTTGGATGCATAGCTCCCGCTGATCTTGAGGGTTGCAAATACGTGACTCTGAGCTATGTATGGGGAGACCTGCCCTCGTTCAGACTCAATGCGAAGAACTTCAAGCACTTGAGTAAGGAAGGGGGATTAGAAGGTATCAGGGAGGATTTGCCAAAGACAATTAACGATGCCATTGCTTTCACGAAGGAGACTGGAATGCGATTTCTGTGGGTTGATGCACTTTGCCTGGTTCAAGATAATGTAGAGGATGTTCGCGAGGGAGTGGAGATGATGAATAAGATTTACTCGGGATCCTATTTTACTATCGTTGCTGGTGAGTCGGGAATTTCTAGAGCTTTGAGTCATTGAACTGACTTCGATTCTAGGTTCTGGAATAGATGCCAGTACTGGTCTTCCGGGCGCTTGCCAAGTCCCACGCGATATCTCATGGATCACCCCCACCAAAGAAGTCGCCCCGGGTATCAAGATGACAATCCTTCAAAGCATCGACCATCACCTCTCAAAATCCATCTACAATACCCGAGGTTGGACAATGCAAGAACAACTTCTCCCACGAAGAACTCTTGTTTTCATTGACGGGCAAGTACATTTCCGCTGCCAGGAAGCAAACTGGACCGAAGAATCTTGGTCCGATGAATATACCCATTATCTAAATCCCGATGATACTAACCTTTCTCGTATTCCGAGCTCAGGGGGCAGGGTAGGGGATGCGGATGGTATGAAGGGTGTTTTACAAGCTCTCTGGGCATATCAAAAGATCTTTGAAGAAAATTCCCGGAGGATCCTCAGGAACGAGGGGGATGTTTTGAGAGCTGTGACGGGCATCTTGGGACCCTTGGAGAAGGGGCTGCGCTCAGATATGATTGAGGGAGTGCCGGGGGCCTATCTTGATCATTTTCTACTATTTTCTTCCACTGGCGGGAATTTACGGAGACGAGTGGGCTTCGCGAGTTTCTCATGGGCTGGTTGCGAGGGAGAAATTATCTGGCCTAGAGAGAATTTCATATGGCCCGATGACGGTGGTGAAGGTAGTGACGAACAAAAGTGGAAAACAAGTAATATCTGGAACTATCTTGAACATAACCGTCTTCTAGATATCGAATCGCTAGATCCTGAGAGAGGCGTTTTTAGACATTATAACGGCACCTTCGCATCAAAACCTGATCGTATTTATGAGCTTATGTGGAAATACCCGGGTGTGTTCGCACATACCGACAATACGCTCACTAAAAACTTCAGTTATTGGAAATGGACGGAGCCTGAAAAACATGATAATATACCAGCTTGGAACTCTATTTACAGTGAGTTTTCGGGGTATAGGAACGAAGATATTGTTGAAAGAATTACGGATTCGAAGCAAAAATTCAGTATTAAGAAAGAGAGTATAGAAAAAGAAAGAGGGGAGTTTGAGAGACTGAAGAAGGATATTGTTAGTGCGAGGGAGAGTAGGAGGTATTCCAATATGTTAGCAGCCAGGGAAATGCGTGAGAATTACCTATTTCTTTCAGAGTTGCTTGTGACTCTTGCTAATGGGAATGAATAGGTGCTTATAAAAAACTGGATCATTATAGCTGGCAGTGGAAACCCGATAAAGCGAATTCTCGATTCCGAGAACCTCAAGCTAGGACACAGCAATCGCATTCCAAATCAAACACCAAGAGTTCCTCAGAAGATTGTAGGTTGATATGCGCCGAAAAATGGAAAGAAACCCATGATCCTAATTTTGAAATTCCGTACGTTCCCCATTCTCCCTCTCTAAAAACCCTTCACCCCAAGCCTCCTAATTTCTACTTACGCAAATTCAATAGAAAATTCCCTCCGTACACCCTCCTCCACTTCTCCGCCGTATCCATTCTTCTCACCCTAGGAACCTCTCTACTCACCGCAAAAAATAATAGCAAAGGAAAGAACTCAGAGTTCGATCGTCTGCCCGGCCTTCCACTTCTCTCTAAAACAGAGAACTTGATGGGATCTTTACATCCTGATAATATTGATTTATTAAAAGCAGCGACCGAATATGGACAAGAAAATTTTATTGAATTTATTATTATTTCCAGGAGCAACACTCCTTTACCCGAATCTGCATTGTTTACCTTGAAAAATGGCAAAAAAGAGGGATCATGGAAACTCTTTTGGGTATTACATATTGTTTGGAAGGATGGAATTGCGGAGAGGAGAGGGGTTGGACAGGTTCTGTGCGAGGCTCTTGAGGATGGCTGTGGAGAGGGGGCGGAGAAGAAGTTGGTTTTGCTTGGGTAGGTAATCATAGGTGTGATTTATCGCATGCTTTTTGGATATGCGAATACATAACTTTTGTTAGAAGGAAATTACGGGGAGTGAGTGGGAAGAAGTGGTTATGAGAGTTAAGTTACATCTTGTTTTCTCACGGAGATTGTGAAACAGTACCCATTTTTCCTAACCAATTCATCTTACAAGTCATACCCAAGGAGTTTGTTCCTCTTTCTTTGGAGTTTTCGATCTCGTATGAAACGGGATACTTGAATACCATATTGATTTAGGCACTCGGAGACTTGATACTGCTGGATGGGATTCAAACGTTGTATGTCACCACTCTTCTGGACCCCTCCATACCCCACCTCTCTTAGACATGGCAGTAAATCATACCTGCCTACCTAGCTGTTGTTCCAGCTATCTTGGGAAACTCAAAGTAATTACTCTAGATGATTGAGAGAATTTGATATGATGACCTGGAAAGTTAGAACAATTGACTTCAATTGTCCTACAAAGTTCGAACAAAGAGGTAGGTAGGTAGGTACGACCCTATTTACTACCACTTTTAATGTCCACCACGAGCCCGCCAAACGGCAACGAAGTGCGAGCATATTTTAGCGAGCCTGAAGAATCGCGCTCAATCAGAGATTAAAATGAAGCTTGAAACACCACGAAAACATATACTAAAACCTAACATTACAAATTCAATGATGAGAAGAGAGAAATTAAACATAACATTCAATAAAAAGAACTATCTATCTATCTATCCTGCGCTTGCAAAACATGACACTACCCACCGAATACCAGAGAAATAACCATGTAGTACAAAAACATGCATACTTAAACCAAAAGCCTTGTGTTTAGGGCTTCCTATAATTCACAACCGGCTCCCAATTAAGTTCATTGAACCCATCGTGCACAAACCTCAACCCTTCAGCCCACTCTTTCGGTTTATACTCTGTCTTTCCCTCATCTCATCGCGCCAGTGCACCGAGTTCTCGCCCTCGCCTATAATTTCGATGTAATACTGAGCAATATCATACATCCCCAATGCGGTGAAGATCATACCCATATTCATGATATTCAATCTATTCGGAATATTTCTTCTTAAGAATAAGCATAGAGTCTGCGGCACAACAGTATCCCCAAACTCCATCAAACCAACACAGAAACGAACCCAGTTGGTGCCCCGTGTGGGATCAATAGTTCCCTGGTGCTGTCGGAATTCAATGGTTTTCTTGGACCCTTCCATGCCTATTGTACCAGCCTATGGGTCTACGAGATAGTTGAGGCTGTATGCCATTCGCGCGTGGGAGCTCCTTTCACGGGCTCCGTTTCTGTGGATTAACAAATTCTTGACATTCTTGATGTCTATGGCCTCGAGAATCTTACCAAGAGATGCTGATAGATATCGACTCTCTCGCTTGAAAACAAAATCCGGGGAAAAGCCTGCCCTAGTGCAGGTAGTCTATCTTCCCATTCTTGAAATTTTCTTAGCCTAGACATGTCGCGAATGTTAGGACCATATTCGTATTCTTTACGGTAATACTCAGGATTAATCTTCTCGATTTGAGGCTCAAATGTAAATGCTGTTGCAATAGCTTGTCGAACTGTCTGGTCAGAGAACCCTTTCTTTCCATAGCCCACATGAATTTGAAGTGCGCTGCTATCATTGATATTAATCCTACACTTATTGCCAAGAACTGCACATACATGAGCAACAGCCTCCATTGCTGGGCAACTTTGCTATAGTAGAAAACTGGAGAGGTGATTTCGATCTTGTGGAAAACGTAATCGGTACCATGATCTTTGGGTGGATCGATCGAATGATCTGATGTAACGATCCATGATCTTTGATCTTTGGCGATCCAGGGATTAATCATCTCGTTGTATTGGCTGGGTGGATCTCCGATTCTCGCTTCTGCGGGGATTCCGGCTTGCTCGAGTACTGTGGCGACATGTTCAAGTACTTTGAAATCCGTGCCGCGATCTCTCTGTCGAGTACTACCGAGATCACCACGAACTGAGCGTGTATGATGAGGATTAGGGTCTGTGTATTTATCATCTAATCCAGCTATTGTAAACTCAAGCTCACAGCCAAAAGTCAAGCGATCTCGATCAACCTGAAAAGCATCGGGTCGAAGCCATTCTTTCGGAGGTTGATCGTGTGGATTCAAGTCTGGGAAATCTCTGAAAGAAAGACGGTTTTCTTTCAGCAACCCTCCAGCCGGCAAAGCTTTTCTTTTAGATTGATAACCATCGCAGAACAATGTCTCAATCGGATGCACGATTTGTGGAAGAGTTGCAGGTCCACCCCAGGTGGTAAAACACCATTTCATTGCATGTTCATTGTCGGCAGCCATTCCTGGTGGTGAAGGAAGTGGAATTCTCGGAATTGAGAAAACGGTATTTGGGTAACGATGTGTCACCCAGGGAATGACCATCTCCTCACATCCAGTGTAGTGTATGTTAGCATCGAGATTATCAACCGTTTTCATAAATCTAACAGCATAGGTGAGCATTTCCAAGGAGTTTCCAACCCATACGTTGGCTATGAAATGGAGAGCTAACCATGCTTCTTTGGATCCTCAAAGCATTTATGGTTGATATCCAGCTTACCGTGTTCGTCGCTCTGGCTATACTCGCCTATCGTGATATCTGTATCTTTCGAGACGAAAATTGCGCGGTCAAAATTCTCGTTAGACAGGTCCTGACCAAACAAGTCGCCCCACATTTTACCTTGGGCACTTGTAGGGCTTTGCTCATCGTGCAAACCTGCATCCATGTAAGCCCCTCTGTCGCTACTGAATGGATTTTTCATGACTGCATCATAAGTAATGAAGGCCTTAGAATTGTACGTTCCAGAAGCATGAGCAAAGCTGTAGGCTGAATTTGGTTGCCAGGAGGAATTCTTATCGTAACCATCAAACTATCCAAAAAGTTCGGGTTGAGTCTTCTCAAAATTCTCTTTCTGGTGTTTATTGTTTGGGAAGTCTCAGACTGTAGCATACTCATCGATAACAATCCACCACTTGTCAGATCGATAACTTTTGACTTTCGCAGAAATATCGGGTGACACATAAATGATTGTTTGGTGG
>LLCD01001024.1:0-13137 GCA_001414355.1 Hymenoscyphus salicellus
CCTGTAATGCATCCCCATTATGCAAACCAGTAATTGCCGGAGGAATGATACCCAGCGGGCTAAACCTCGTAGCACTAGATATACCAACCTGTTCAAGCCAAGCGACATTCCATGATATTTCTCGACTAACATCGAAATAGGTCGCATTGTTTTCATCCTCGTGACTTGGAAGTTAGTGATGATCTCAAAAGACGTGCTTTGATAACATACGTAAAAGTGTGAGAAACGTGAGCAAAAACATCTCGGTTCGCTGGCGTAGCCCACCAAATCTTGAGTGCGTCCTCATCTGTACAGGTGGTGGTGTAAGGATACTCGTCAGGTGAGTCAGGCCAGAGGTCTGTTCCGGTTCCAAGAGGTTTAGTGAACTCAAGAGGGGTATCGATCTGCTCGTCGTACTCAATGGGCCCAATTCCACATTGTCTTTCTCCTTTCGTTGTATTTGACGCATCCTTGGTAAAATGTAAGCCATGACATGAAATTTTTGATGGACGTACTTACCTCAATATTACCATTTCCATTGTGACCGACTTCTACGAAATACTCGCTTCCCGCGGGTAGCTTACTAGTGACTGTTGGTATCCAAGTTTTGTGCTGCTCCAGATCTTTAGTGCCAATTACATATTCGCCGCCGACAGGGCTGTAAAGTTCGGTTGTTAAAAACATATCATCCACTGCGTTTCAAATTAGATTCTCGTTAACAGTCTCTCTAACAAAAAGCTAACCTTGAGTGCTCAAATTAATTCGTCGATATCCAGCGTACAACCCTCTTGTCGCCCACGTGATCCAAGCATGAGTGAGAAAATTGGAAGTAGCACTCCAGTCAGTCGCGAATCCTGTAAACCAAACCATCTAGATTTGTTAGCTACGTAACAATGAATTACAAAGGCAAGAATTACCTGCTGTCTACCACCAAAAGTGTTAATAACTGCTGCTGTTGATTTGTCGCTAAATGAAGCTGCAGGTGCAAACTGAGCAATTTCAGTTGTGTATGAGGCATCCGTGATTTTGGCAGGGTAATGCCAGAGTCCAGACGTGCTGACACCCGCATTGCTGATATTCGGTCAGCAATCTCTCTTCATATAATAATAGGAAACTCACAGCTTAAGTCCAGCCGTCGGGAATGCAGTCGAATTGGAAATACTGATTAACTGTTCCACGCCGGTATCACAGCAACCTCCCAAGGCGGTGGTTGCAGTTTCAGGACCCGGGAAAACATCCAGCCTGACCAATCGGACAGCAAAATTGACCTGATATTGATACAATTCTGCCCATTGATCGTTTGTAAGAGCGCTCTCGAAATTGTCTCCGTATTGATAGCTGACCTCTGACAGAATAACGATCGCTCCGTAATTCCCCGCTGTCGCGCTACTGTTAAGAACTGGTAGCGCGGCGCCATCTTTTGGTACCAAAACAACTTGATATGGAATACCATAAGCGTTCAGTCCAGAAAATGCAGAATAAGATGATGGGGCATCTCGAGCTAAAATTAGTACAGTACTCGTTGCTGTCGTGATGGCAACGACCGGGGCAGGATCTTCAACTTCGGAGGGACTACTCGAAGTGTTCAGCTTGACAACAGCATTATCGATTTTTGCAAGAACAGTCGGTACAATAGGGGCTGCCACACGAGTTGCCACCGGTATTTGAATAGGCTCCGATCTCGGGTTTAACTTTTTGTTGTGAGGATCTGCAGCGGGAGATGCGTTTGTAGAATAGAAGAATAATGCTAACAGAGCAGTCTTGAAAATAACATTAGACAACATCTTAGCACAGAGAAGAAGAAGCTCAAAGAATGACTGGAATGACAGCAAGCATGGTAGTAACTGGTAACAGCTGGATGTTCTATTATAGGGACATGAAAAAAAAATCGACAACGAATAGAGGAAGGAGAAATTCCCCATGTAATTCTCCGAGCAACCCGCTTGGGTTGAAAGTCATTGTAACCATGCCCTTAACCCCTGGCTCAATGTGACTTGCAAGGCATGGCTCATGGGATGGATGCCATAGCAGGATCTCCGCAAAGCGACGATCCATTCTGCAGGCGAGGAAGAACTGCTCCCAGCAAAGCCGCGCGGTGTGAAGGTTGTGACCAGACCATTATTCTCCCAAACTGGAAGAAGCCAGTGAGAGGTTGTAAGAAAAATGGACGAATGTAGTAGCATTTTTATGACTACTAGTAAGCGAGGCGGATATCAACAGGGTGAGCTCGTGGTCGCCTTCGAGTACGATGCCATCGGTACTTGGCAAACAAGAGGCGGACAAAAGAGATGACGAAGAATCGTGAGCCTCGCCATGCATGTCAGGGATTGACGTTGAAGGGTGGACAGAGTCGGAAGCTACCAAGATAGTTAGATGGTGGACGGAAGAACACTTTTTACGAGAAATCTGCTGCCGAGTCCTGAAGATAGATAGATCCCGGGGATGATTCCCAAACAAATGCGGGGTGTGAACCAGCTTCGTCGAGTGCATATAGCCAGACGATGGGTAGCAGGTATAACGAGACGGCTGTAATACATACGACGAGTGTTTTGCTGGATTGGGGATGGCGCAAGAATGGATAAATCGTTATAATTTGGAAGAAGAGGAAGGAGTGAGGATGTTGATATTAACCTTCCCCGTTTTTCGGAAGGAGCCCGGTGAGTCTGATCACGTGGATGATCTCCTTGAATTAGGACGAGGTTTATCCGATCGCGACTTCCCAAACTTTTCATCGTCACCAGAATCACCATGAGTAATCTGAAGCTAACCTAAGGTGCCGAGTACATGATGCAACGATCAACAGATCTTCACTGTTACGTGTACCCCATGATACATGGCGCCCTTCGGCCTTGTATCAAATTATATCTACAATGACCTCCCGTCAAGCCTCAATCCCTATTCAACCGGAATACCCAACTTTGAGGTGATCTATTTTCTTTGCTCAATCCACACAAAATTTCGTCTCACTGTAGGTTATGAAAGAACCTTAGATTTATGTGGGTTGACATCATGCTATGTAGCAAACCAAACGTTACAGTCCATCTCGGAATAATATCCGAGGTTAACCTATTGCTAAACGCCAAAACCCCACGATTTAATAATTCATGGCATTTTCTGTGCCTTCTACATGAGACGGAACATTACTTCCAAATCTTCAGAAGTAACATGCTACCTACGGTGGTTCCTATAATGTCACCATCCACCGTCATCTCCCCAAACTCCAGATCGCAGATGCACGTTTCAAAAACTGCGCTCAAAATTGGAATATCGATAATTGGCACATCTGACGCTCAATTGATAAGATGTGAGAAAATTAGCCAGAGCACGTTTACTCAATCGTTCAGGGAGACAGAGCTGTGCTGATCGGTAGACAAGTGGAGGCGAAGTCGGGTAGGTAACTCTACTGGAAGGCTTGCTTCCCTTTATTGTTTTATTCTTTTCCCTTCCTTCCTTGCTCTCATCATGGTAAAATTTTAGTTAAGTTAGAAGGACCTGAGCGACCGAGAGCTGGGACCACCCAACTTCCCCACCAAACTAGCAACTGGCAAAATTGAGCACAAAAACCTTACGATGTGTACATTCTTCTCTCAATTCCATTCAACTCCAAGATATCGTCATTTCTCTCCTACTATATACTCCCAACCGCCCTCTCATAGCCCTAAAGAAAACACCTACTTCTTAACTAACTCCCCAACCCACCTCTCAAACCCATCCCAAAAGTACGAATAATAATCCACATCCAACCCCGTAACAAAAACACTCCCCGCCAATTTCTTCAACTCCCTTACAAAGGTTCCCTGCTCCCCCTCCGTCAAGTTCCCCGGCAAAGAATGCACAATACATGCAAGTTTCTCCCTTGGAGTGCGGGTAGAATTGCGGAAGGAGGTGATATTTTGGGTGAAGGAGGTGGTTTTGAAGGTGTCATAGGTGCCTTCAAAAATCACGGAGAGATCTGTGTAGGGGAGATATAGGGGGGAGGGGATGGTTCCTGGGTTCTGGATTATCTGGTGGTGAGTTGTTAGTATGCATGTAAAAGATGGGGCGGTGAGAGAACTCGTGTCCCCGGATTTTGGAAGGGAGGTTGAGAAAGTTTTGGATGGGGTCTGAGTGATGTTGCTCTTGCAGTATGTTGCATCTCGATATATTAACAGACCAAGGAACGCATCATACGCGCGTCTCGCTGGAGCGGATAAAAAGAAAGATGTGAATACAACGTATCTTCTTCCCCCACCATCGACAGAAACTTCGAAAAAGATGGAAGTCAAGAAACGAAGAAACGCAAAAGAAATAAGAGTAACGAAATACCAATTCCATGCATGCGTGTTAACCTGCAATTCCCTGGAACCCCTCAGAAAATCCAAGCTCACACCCGTGCACTCTCTGAATCGATGGCAAAATCACCGAGGCGTAAGAAAAGTAAGAGCTGCAAAATAAGAAAACAGGAATCATAACTCACCAAACTCCTCCGTCCTCCCAAGCCCCCCGTAGATCTAATCCTCCCCGCAATCCGTTCATAAAAACTCCCCGCCTCAACACTCCATTCCCTCGGCGTCTCATCCAAGAAAATGCCCTTCAAACCTAATCCCAACCCTTTCTCACTCCATTTAGCATACGTCCCGATATCACCAAGCACATCATCAATCCCTCTATTGGAGTAATTCGTTGACACGTAGCCGACGTTAACTACGTTATGGTAGTGGTTTAAACGTGGGATTTGGGATGTGAAGTTGGCGTCGGGGAGAGGATTTGGTCCGGGACCCGAGAGAGGGTTGGTTATGATTGTGAATTGGGTGTGGGGGTGGGACTCGATTCTGGGAATTGTTAGAAATGGATAGCAAGGGGATTGAGTGGAGATTGAAAAGGGAATTTGGGGAGGAAAAGGGGAGGAAAAGTGAGGAAAAAGACGAACGCATGAAACAAAGGATCCCAAGCTTGATGAGCAGGATACACGTATAGCGGAACCAAAACCATAGTTCTCAACCCGTGTTTTCTCCCCCCGAACATGACGCCTATTGGTACTGCGATCACCACTATGATAATAAAAAGTAGTAGCCAGAGGATGTATTTTGGGATTTTCAGGAATTTAGAAGTGCAATAACGATCTCCAAATTTGGATTTGGACGGCATGAGAAATTTCTCTTATAATTGAGATTTTTCGATTGGAACTGCAATTGAGATATGTTTGGTGGATGGTAATGGGAGGTTAGGATGAAACGTAAGGGTATTGGGTGTCATGGAATCTTTCTGCTTTATGCTATGGTTTCTTGCCAAGAAATGGGTATATTCTTTTCTCCGACCTTACAATACTTACCGGTTGAGATCAGGGTCTTCAGTTTTCACATGTGGTTACTTGACTTGCAGATCATGGCGGTGACAGAGTTGTGTGGGTGGTGAAGGGGTGATGTCGAGAGGACAGGTTCCATTTTCAGGGGAATTTATCCAGATTGAGGCGAGTCTGCATCGGAGAATTGGCTTCGCGTCACTTTGGGGATGATCCGATGTGACTGCCATACACGGAGCCTCTGGAGGCTATTTTGAAGACATGCCACTCTCTATGCGATTTCAGATATAGCACTTTCCTTGTTAAGGAGGAAGAAATGGGAATGCATTTGCGGGGGTAAAGTTTTCGAATCGTGATTTAAGCGAAGATTGCGTTCACAACTCACAAAGTTGACATTTTATCCTATTATTTCGCAGACTTTCAATCCCTGTCTTAACCTCGGATTTTTGATCAGCAAACATCACTGAATTCCATTGTTTGACAACCAGACTTTCTGCAGACACGTGATCAATGGAGAACCTAAGTAGGTCTTGGGTAGCTAACTTATGATGGCCAGTAATCGTCGGCTTTATGCGATCCGACCCATTCGAGCATCCTTTCTGCATTCAATTTTGAGTTATACAAGCGGGAACCCGGTTTAAAAACAAACCTCCAGATCAGCTGATTCAGAAACAGATCGGAGCTTATTTAAGGTCCTAAGATCCGGAGCTTCATTTTATTCTTAGTCAGATCGGTTGAAGTGTTTGGCCGCACAATGTCATCCCACGACAGCTTCATCTCAGGTCATCACCACAATGATACCCGGCTCCGTCTACTCGGCCGGTTGCTCCCTTTCCTCGTTATGTCTGGTCGTGTAAAGAGCTCATTTCGTTGACAAACGCGGTGTAAACATTTCACCGGTTTACATCATGATTGCACTATGAGCCTTATGATTGATCCTCGTACGGGCCATGTATGTGCATGATTTATCATAAGGCGTCGAGGCAGTGCTTCTTGTCCGCATATGGAAATAATCGCATGGGCGTCCGATGTATTTTGTTTCTTGAAGCAAGCTCGCATTGAAGACTTTTTTGAAGTATAAGAGTAGCTGCGCAGTTCCCAATCTCGTTGTTTTCTCCAAGCATTTCAGTCTTATTTCTTCCTTCTGTCTTATTCCGCAAAAGTTTACCTGCCAAAGATGTTTTCTAGCACTCATTTGTTAGTTGTAATTACCACAGTTCTTTCGCTCTCATCAGCTCTTCCGACGATAATCGAGAGCACTCAAGTATCTCCATTACCTCCGAGTCAAGATCCTTTTTACACAGCACCTACAAATTTCGAATCTGCAAAGCCTGGGGTCATCCTTCGAATTCGAACAGCACCAGGAAACTTGACTTCCATCGTTTCCAATTCCTCAAAAGCATACAATATTCTCTATCGCACCACGGACAGCCACCGCCACCCCTCTTGGGCAGTAACGACCCTTTTGGTTCCAATAACGTCGAAAGAAACCGCTTTATATTCAACGACTGGCTCAAACCAAGCCCTGCTTTCCTATCAAATCCCCTATGACACCGCGGATGTAGACTCAAGTCCCAGCTACTCATTCTACACCGATCCTGTCATTGAAGACATCCCCGCATCTCTCGGACGAGGCTGGTGGGTCAACGTCCCCGACTACGAAGGTCCAATGGCATCATTCGTCGCGGGAGGACAAGCCGGCCACGCAACTCTCGATTCCATTCGCGCAGTACTATCAGCAAAATTCGGACTGGCCCCAAAAGTTCGCTATGCATTGTGGGGATATTCCGGTGGAGCCCTCGCAAGTGGATGGGCTGCAGAATTACAAGCTGAATACGCACCAGAATTGAGCTTCGCAGGCGTCGCAATGGGTGGTACGCCTGCGAATGCGACAGCAGCTCTCGTAGCCGTCAATGGAGGAATTTTCGCGGGGCTCATTCCCTCTGCAATTTTGGGGTTGAGTACTCAACATGCTGCATTTCACGAGCTTGCTTATGAGAAGACTAAGATTGAAGGGCCTTTCAATCGGGCTTCTTTCCTTGCGGCTCGAAATTTTTCTATCAATGAAGACCTTGCTGCATTTGCGTTTCAAGATGTCATCGAATATTTCATTCATGGACAATCGGATCTTGAAACTCCTGCTGTGAAGAAAGCTTTTGCGGAAGATACTGTACTTGGTTGCCACGGGGTTCCCAAAGCACCATTATTTGTTTATCATGCGGTTGAAGACCAAGTTGCTGCAGTCAAATCGGCGGATGTTTTGGTACACAGATATTGCAGTCAGGATGCGAATATACTTTATCAACGGAACAGCGTTGGTCAACATGTTGAAGAAGTTGCGAATGGAAAACCGAGAGCAGTGGCTTGGTTGAGTAGTGTTTTTGATGGCACTCATGAGTCAAACCATGGGTCGAAGGGATGCACTATTCAGAATGTTACTATTACCCTATGACAGGGCTGGAGTCGAACAGCGACTCAGTCAAGCTTTTGGCAACAAGAGGATTTTGTCGTTTCATGAGAATATAATTTTTGGGGGGGATTTCCTCCTTGTATTACCACTAGTTCTTGAATTTCAACAAAGACTTCTTTTGTTCCCAATCCTCAAGAATTGACAACAAAATTACTAGTGAATACTGCAATTTTGTACCGTTTTCGCTCATTGCAACTCTCTCAGGTACTTCCTCAAACTTCATCCAGAGATTGAGAACACTTTATGAGATCCCAACTACTTAGGTAATAGTTAAGGGATACAACTCAACATAGGTTAGGATAACGAGAGCAAGATTGCCGCTTTTATTGGAAAGTTGCTGCGGGGTGGGTGGTATCACGAATTTGGGGGCTATCTCTGCCGTGTAATTGACCAATGACGTTCTTGTATCCTTATGCACCCCCCTCAAAGTGGTCACACCTCCGACGAACTTCGTCGATCGGGTCGACCGAAACAATTACAACTGAAAAAAAGAATTTATAATCCCCCTCTCACTTCCTCTGCGGTCGGGATTAATTGTTTCCATATATCGCTTCCCAAAAACCATGGACAACAGACGAGAAAGTTCAACTCCCAAACGAGCACAACCACTCCCCGGTAGTGCACCCAGCTCTACCCCACGTCCTTCCTACAACAAACCTGGCCCTGAAAGACCTGGTGATCTTGCGAAATTGAAGAAGCTGTATGATAGCAAGATAGATATTGCGGATGGAAATGCGGATTACACTGATCATATATATTGTTACATGCGTATGAGAGAAGATGAGCGAGTTCAGTATCTAAAAGAGCTGGGACCTGACAAGGCGAAAAAAGTTAAGAATGACATTGAACGCATTCGCAAATTGAGGCTTGCATTTTTTGCGAATCCGACGAAGCGGCAGCTGGTTGAGGACCATCTTGTGTATCGGAGGTTGTGGAAGAACGAGGCGAGAGGGAGGGCAAGAGAGGAGTGGGTGAGTGAATTGGGTGAGAGGAAATGTCATTTTGAGAGGAAGCATGGTAAAAAGAACGAGAGTCGTTCTAATGCAACGGAAGGCACGAGGGAGCCGAACAATCAGAGGAGGCCGTCGAGATTACTTACTGGTTTGCTTGGGAAGAAAGGTATCCAAGAAGCTAATGGTATCGACTCTTCACACGACGATCTCCAAGAAAATTATGAAGCCGACCTTGACAACAAAAGAGCTCGGCGACGACAGATGTTCAAGAATGAAGAACGGATTCTGGAAGCCATCTCCAAATGGAAACTGAAAGAATCCCCAAATGCTTCGGAGACTGCAAAGGAGAAGGCTAAAGAAGACCAAGTGAAAGCTGGGTATAATGTTAATGGTGCCATTTTATACTTCCCTGGCGTGGATGATAAAACATTTACGCTTCGAAAAACGACCATTGATGAGCTTCTTAATGAAGATGATCCGTCTGGTCCTATATTCGAACCTGCGGGAGGACAAGATAGACACATTCGTTATTTCCATTTGCCGACCAATAATATGGAATGGGTTGAGGTACGTGACAGTTCTCGAATCTCTATGCCAATGGGCTAAGTCTCTTCTAGAAGTTCATCAAAATCTATTATTCAAACCACGAGAAGGATAGGAAAGGCAGAGGCCCCGCTGAGCGACTGTTGGGATACCAGAATTGGGAAGGACAAATACACGGTGGAACTGAGCATCCCGTTCATGCTCGACATATGAGACCACGATGTTTGGATATGCAAAGTCAGCATCCTCATTTTTCTAAAAGAGATTTTCTCCCTGACATGTTCTTAGGGGATCCAAATCCATTGTCTGCCCAAATTGAGGATCGCATCAAAAGAAAGCAATCCGGCAACTCGAACGTGACATCACCAACTGCTGAGTCGATATCAAGCAGCTCTCTTGAACCACCGAACAAGACTCAAAACTTCTCACTTTTCGTAAGTCGAAAGAGCCTCTGACAAGGAAAAACTCAGAAAGTTAACTTGGTGGTCCAGATGCCGTATCTGCACTGGGAAATCAAATCCCGCCAAATAAAAATGGCCGAAGTAATCTCCTCCCTGAGCAAATCCAAGACCCCACTCTCCCGCGCTGCCCAAGCCAAAGAAGACGCTCGAAAACGAGAAGAGCAACAAAAACGTATGGAACTCGAAAAGAAGCGGTTTTCCTCAGATTGGACACGTCTCCAGTACTTAACTCGATTTGAAAAAGAACATGGTCATCTCCCAAAAACGAGGAGTAAACATTTAGGGAATTATTTGCTGAGTGTGGCGAGGGTTGCGGAGCAAATGGAATTCGAAGCCGATGAGAGATTGCTGCGGAATTTCTTGCATAAGAAGAGTCCGTTGCATGTTAGGAGGACGTTGGATCAGAGTTATTTTTGGACTTTGCAGGATACGGCTACGAGGGATCGGGATCAGGTTGTTTATCGGGGGACGAGAGGGGGGAAGAGACCACAAGGAAGGATTGTTATGGTTGATCAGTAAGTTGGAACGAGTTCTCGGAGTCCATCTATCTTGTCTTTTTCATTGTACTGAGCTAACAAAAAGAATTTCACTTTTACTCGACACTGGCTTGATAACTGACTTCTTCAAGATTGTGGATGTGGATCCTCGATGAACACACAATCCTCACCAGTTTCCCCCGACGATGGGGTAGAAACAAACCCGACTCATCCGGTGTCCACAAGTCTCTTCGAGATAGACTAGCACTCGGAGAAGAAGAGATAAAATCCGTTTTCGACCTAGCATTAGTAATCATCGACCAATGTTCTCGCGTATTCTTCGACAGAACGAAGCCGAGAGATAACAGACCCGAGGTGATGGATATATTCGGTAATGCTGTTGCAAGTCTTGTAAGCATATACCTTCTTGTTCCCATAATGCAAGCTAACTAGAACTAGACCCACAAGAAAACAGATTCCTACGAGCTATTTTGGAGTCAATCTGAGAAAGACCTTTCGTCGAGCCATCACCACGTTACCAGGAGCCATAGGACGTACCTTAACATTAATCCAGAAGGAGCTTTGCTGAGGGAATGTGAGGATGTGATTGAAGAATTACATATGATGAGAAGGATTTTCATACAGCAAAGTCAGGTTGTGAAAGATTTCAAAAAGGCCCTAGATAAGATGAACTCTAATTACGAAGTTGAGAAAGGACAGAAGCAGATTCGTGATGATGAGCCCCGTGTCGATTTCGATACCATATTGAGGGCACAGGAGCTGGTTGATCATATTGATGAGAGGAAGAGCGAGATTGAGAATTTGGAAACAGAGGCCAAAAGGACTAACCAGCAGGTGAGTTTTTGTCTTTTGCGTTGGAAACTGAGCTAACTTGTTTTATTCGCAGCTTCATAGTCTTCTGGCACTCAAGCAGCAACAGGCAAGCATAATCGAAGCTCGCTTAGCACTTGAGAGAGCAGTTCAAGCCAATTCCCAAGGAAGAAGCGTCATGCTCTTCACAGTTGTAACCATCCTCTTCCTCCCTCTAAGTTTCTTCACCAGTCTTTTCGGAATGAATAATTCCGACTGGAGCAATAATCTCCTCGCTCTCCACGAACAACTTCGTCTGATGCGTCAGTTTCCCTCCACCTTTTCCCACTCATTTCGTCCCCTCATTTAGTCCCCTCCCCTTCAATATCCGTTCTCCTCACTTCCCCGCCGCTCCATTCCTCTCCTCCCTGACGCTTACCTAACACCCCATAGTCCCAATATCCTTCGCTGTAATATTCGTCTCCCTAATGATAGCATTCAACTCCCGAACCCGCGAACGTTTCTCCGCCCTCTACGCCACACTCCCCCACGATTTCATGGCTAAATACACCCCCTTCCGGTTTTTCGTTGGGCAGAGTCCGTTGAAGAAAATTGATCAGGATTATAATAGTGCGATGGAACGGGCAAAGCAGATTTTAGTGAGGATGGGGGAGAATAGGAGGGTGAGTACGGATTCTTTGGGTGGTGTGAGTGAGCTTGAAGATGGTGAGGGGGGCGAGGGTTTAGGGGATAAGAATGGCGGGGTTGGTGGGGTTAATGGGCATGGGAGGGGTGAGACGGGTGTTAATGGTAGGGGCGTTAATGTTATTGGGACTAATTTGAGTTTGGGGAAGGGGAGGAATGATAGTCCTGTTTAGGGATTTTCTGGTGCTTTGAGGGTGGCCCAATTTGATTAGGCGATTTTGTGGTGATTTTGTGTGTTTTCTGGGATTTTTGACGAGATAAGATTCTTTGTTGGGTAAGAATGTGGTACCCGTTGATACGAATATATTGGAGGTTATCTAGGTTTGTTATTTTCCAGGATATCAGTGCCACATAGTATCCGTTACTGGTTGGGTGTTGGAGGCTAAGTCCAGATCTTCAGTTGGCGAGAAACAATTAATAAGTACATCGTATCGAACTTCAATAGTATTTTTCACTAGAATTTTCGTGAGATGGAGAAAACGGTACTGTTTCCATTAGCTGTTCGCTTTTGAGATAACGTGGTTTATCAGTGCGCCGCGCATATCAGTATGCCGCGCACTTTCCCACTTCCCCACTACTTCACAGTACAATTAGTCAACCACAACATACAAATTTAGTTAAAACTACTTTTAATCTGATAAGCTAGACATATCTACATCTACTTAACAAGTTCGCGCAATATGACCAGCTTTTCCACAAGTGCCACAGCGCCTACTAGTTAATTTCCCCTCCCTCCAACTACCACCATTTTCACGCATATCACGTCGAACCTGCTCATCTACGTCCTTCTGCGCCAAAATTTCCTGTGCATCCTCTATAGTAAGTGCACTGCCTTGACAAATACGAGTCTTCCTAGCTCTGCGACGCTTACTAAGGGCTTCATTTGCTGCTCGAAGTATGCGTACCTCAGCGGTGAAAAGGGTCACTTCATGAGCTAATTGCTCTGTGCCTTTTGCTAATGTAACAACTGTCTGGAAAATAGGTGTTAGCGAGCTTCCTTGGTGACTAGCAATCCGGTCCTTGACAAGAGTTGTTTGTGAAAGAGCTTTGGCGGGGTTGTAAGGAGTTTGAGAGACCCAAGGGTCAGCGTCGGTAGAGGGGGGCCTAGTAGGGGTCGGTGTCCGTAACTTCACATCAAGCTTTGAAATCACAGCCTATGGATTAAAAGGTACTAAGCCAGCCCCGCGGAATCTAGCTTAAGCGTTTTAGGCTGTTATTGATTTTGTGTACGCTGCTTTAAAGGCGAGAAAAAACTCGACCTTTGTAATATAGTTAATATAAGCTTTAATAAAAGTCTTAATTTGTCGACTATATGCCTGTTTTAAGGTACTAAAACACCTAACATCGAGTGGCTAGGTTAAATGAGAAGAGTGAGGAGGTAGTCCAAGAGTAATAATGTTATATGTCTTACAGTACTCTTGGAATTCGGCCGATTCATGACTCTCATGCCCATCAAGGA
>LLCD01001025.1:0-13136 GCA_001414355.1 Hymenoscyphus salicellus
GATTAAGCAACATTAAAGCAGCTTATAAAGACAGAGTTATTTTGGAAATTGTATTCTATTAGAATGCTGCCCAGTAACAACTCTTGATTACCTCATATTTTCGAAATTGATAAGAGACTTGAGGAATTCAGATGTGCTTACGACGGTAGCAATTCCTGCAAGTTTATGCTTTGGTTTCATTATTCTAACCCTTCTAGAACTCTTAATGAAGTTGAGTAGATATGTAAAAGCCAATGACATAGCTATCTTCCTCGATGGATCATGGATGCTTCAGAGCTAAAGGTAGCGGGAGGGGCGAGCTTGGTGTGCGTACTTCCAACTTTACCTGAAGTCAACCAACCTTGCGATGAAAGCAGCGCCGCCATTCTTCAATTCGGAACTCGATTATTCCCAAGCAACTAGAATAATCTACTTGAATTACCCTAGAAAGTTGGAACAGTCAGAGCTGGGGAGGTCCGAGCGAGTAGTATTTACTGCGACTTTTAATGTCCATCGCGAGAATGCGGAAGGACTTGGACTATGAAGAAAAAGAGTTCAAGATAACATCAACCTCGGGTCTTCCATAGTGACCGAGGCAAGGGCCCAGAGAAGAGCGACCATCTTTCTGTATGGTTTCAATAGGTTATGATGGTTGCTCACCCAGGGAAGGAGTGACCTCTTCAAGGACCGTGGTGTCATGGTCCAAAGGTGCAAACGGGATTTGGTCTTCAAGCATTGACTACACCTTGGGGGGGGCCAGGTCTAGAGGTCGTGGAGGTTTTAAGGTGGTTCCTTCCCTGTGTATCGATAGACCAGACGTTGAGAGGGAAGGCGCGACCCCAACGCAGAACCCCAACACACTTCCTAAAGCGGCCTAGCTTTCCCGCTGGCCAGAGTATAAACCCCCCTTCTCGCCATCCCCATATACACACTTTTTCAATGTCGAAAACGAATTGCGAGGGGAGTGGAGTTTGGTGGACACAATTCTAGGCTTGCATGAAGTTGACCTACCTTGCGATGAGAATTGCCTCGCTGTTCTGGTACCCTGAGATGTGCGTTGCTATCCTTGATTGCCTCAAGTTGGGGATGGCGTTGAGGGTCGCAATCTAAGACTTTTCATGTCCACCCTCAAGCCCTGACCTTGACTCCACCTTGACCTGCTCTTGAACTCGAACTCGACTCTCGAGAAGCGTATGGGTTTGCCTAACCCGTCGAAGGCCACGTAACATAGTTTAACAAAGCCTAGTGCTAGTTGAGTGCGATTTAAGGAGAAGGAAGCAGATTGAAGAGAGGGTGAGAACTGGTAACTGACAAGTTGGCAGTAAGTTAGCGGAACACTAGAAACATCACAACGCAAAGCAGAATGATTTATCGTTTCAGGGAATGCTCTATTCCATTCCAATCATAAAACCCGTGAGACCCTCCCAGTCGGTCTACTCATTCCATGCTAAAGCCTCTCTCATATCTACAAAAAAACCACCCTCACCACCAGAAAGAAGTATCCACCACCCACCCATCCTAAATCTCCACTCAATCCCCGGACCCTCACCTACGCACACCAACCTTTAACAACTCAAATCTTAGCCACATCCAAACTTCCCTCCAAGAAAGCACACCTCCCATCTCCCACCTCCCACAAAATTCCAACCAGCCCCAACAACGTAAAATAACAACAAAGCAAAAAATGCTGCCAAAAAAGAAGTGATAAAAAAAAAAGTGACTTGCGTGTTCTCCTGGGTACTGTTAAATTGGCTTCCCCGTCGAGAAAATATCTTTTGTATGTTGCTTTGCTTATTTCAGCCTTTCCCATGTGCCTCCCAAGAAAATAATATAAAAAGTTGAAAAACACCAAGCGCCAGCGCAACCTGCTAAAATGATCAGGTAAGACAAGAGAGAAGTGAAGACAAAAAACTTAACAAACAACCCCCAAAAAACCAAAAAAGGCCACACCTCGCTTCTCTAAACTTGCCCAAAAAAAAAAGAGGATAAAACGCCGAGGATCAATCACACCATGAATGCTCCCAAGAAATAGTTGTTTCCGTCGTTAAAAAGTAAATTGACCCGGTCAACCCAACCTTTCCCATTTGTTCAAGTCATTAAGAGCCGTAAAAAAATATGTAATTGTGGATGAAGCATTGGATAATGCTGGAAGATTCAAGTGCTGGGGTCGGAGTGACGAGCTCGATTAAAGTCCAACCGCAAGCAAAATATCCCCCAGCTTATTCGTGTTAGAGACCTTCTTCACCCGCTTTACATATCTTAATCTCACGGCCCCACTCGGATTTGAGAATTTGCGACGAAGTGATACGGCGGGCTGGATTAGGATCCAAGATGGAATAGATCACATTTCGGCAACGTGCCTATATATCTGTTAGCTTGTGCATAGAAAAAAGTGAAGAAGTGAAAACATACCCGATGCAATGATTCAATAGGCCCATAGCCCTCTTCATCCTTTCGTCCTTCCAGGTATTTTGCGTAGAATTCGTCTTCGTCTTTTCTGGCAACACGCCACAGATGTCGACCAGTACGCATGGCCATATAAATCACACCACAAGCCCAAACATCCACAGCGCGGGCATCAAACTCCTTTTCTGTATATTCCTCTGGAGCAATATATGGAGCAGAACCACAAAGACCAGTAACCATGTGTGCATCGGTTTCCCAGGCCATACGAAAGCATTCACCGTTCCCAAAATCGGTAATCTTGAGGGAGCCGTGCGTGGTAAGAAGTAGATTCTCTGGCTTCAAATCTCGATGTGAAACTCCCATTTCATGCATGTATTCTACACCACGCATCATCTGCTTGAAATAACAATCGGCCTCTGTAACTTCGAGTTTGCCAGCCGCGAGGACCAATGTATATAAATCTCCACCGGCACAAAATTCCATAACTTCGCAGTAGTCGCCTTTGGCATCTTG
The DNA here is from genome assembly GCA_001414355.1 of Hymenoscyphus salicellus. Classification (NCBI taxonomy): domain Eukaryota; kingdom Fungi; phylum Ascomycota; class Leotiomycetes; order Helotiales; family Helotiaceae; genus Hymenoscyphus; species Hymenoscyphus salicellus. Next base: position 2,899 of record LLCD01001025.1, read on the forward strand.
AAGGAGGTCGAGTGTATGGATAACGTTTGGGTGTCGTAGAGACGATGATATACAGAATTCAGAGGTCAGACGCTTGCTGTATTTCTTTTCGCTTTCCTCTGGCCGTCTTCTAAATTCCTTGACGGCATATAGCTGCTCATTTCCGTTCTCTGATCGTTTGTGGGAGATTCTGACGACACCAAATGCACCTCGGCCCACAATCTCCTGACATTTTCCGTATTTCTCCACCAAAGTCGCTGTCTCTCGTGGCCCGCCTTTCTTGTCGGTGGCAAGGTTTTCTCTTTCACTTTTTAGCTGGTCAACCCATGTTGACATGAGAGACAACTGCTGGTCGCTTTCGTGGGGGTGCTCGGCGTTTCTTTGCTTGCCACTGATGACATTTCGCAGCATATCCGAAAGCTTCTCCTGTCGCTTCGTACTCTTTAGGTGATGCTCGTGTCCGCCTGGCACATCGAGGCCCGAAACGAATCGAAGCTGAGCAACATTTGCTCCGTTCTTTTTATCTTTTGAGGGTGCCGTGGTGGGCTTTTCGGATCTGTCTTGCCTAGCAGGCTTGTCGGTAGAGGAGGCTTTGCGAGAAGGTGGATTGGGCTTTGGTCGTGTAGAGTTTGTGGATTCTGGTCGAGAGGTTGGAGCGGCGGGGACTTGTGAGTTTAAAGAAAGATCACTTCTCGAAGCATCTTTTGTGGAAAACATTCGGGTCAACCGCTTCGTCATCGACGGCTTTTCTGCTGCTGTGTGTGCAGGGGTGGGTTTTTGTGGCTCTGATGGTGGCGCAGCGCTGCCATTGAGTGTGATCTCATTGCTTGGAACTTTGAGGCCATTCTGAGCGGGTACTGGGCGCGTTACAGGTGAATTGACAGATGAAGATGCCGAAGAGGCCGGCGGTGAAGGTTGAATCTTTTCGCCACTTGCAGGAGCCCGTGGAGGACTGACCGTCGCCATGTTGGCTAGGAGGAAAGTTGAAGAGCAGCGGTGGAGTTTAGTGGTGTTGCGTGGCTCGGGAGTCGGTACAGAGTTTCTGGGATGCAGCACAATGGCATGCGATGATATGCGACCCCCTTCGAATCGTTGCGCGCGCAGGCCAGTGGCCCAGTATCTCTCAACGTCGCACACCCACAGGGCCAGTTGTAGTTCGCAGAGCTAAGGCGAGGGTGAAGGTGATGTCGAGCAGGTAGAGGAGATGTGAAGTTGCGAGAGGAAAGGCGAGAAAGGGAAGGGAGTTTGTGCAAGATTTCTCGCGGTGGGAATTCTGGGGTTGGGGTGTTCGGCGCCGGACCAGAGCTGATGTGATTCTCCGCAAGCAAGGCAAGCTAACCTTAACGACCAGCGCCCAGGGCAGCGGAGCGCAGCAGCCAACGACCTAGGGAAAAGTAGCTTTGGCAGTTGCAGTTGAAAAGCGGAGTTTTAGGAGGAAAGGCGACAGGCGGTGGGAGGTGGGAGATGGAAGCTAGAGGAGGTAGGTACTCCAGTGGAGGTGAAGTGACCTGATTCACTTGGATGCCGTGGTAGGTGAGATTAGGTGGTGTTTGTTTTCCTAGGTGGTATTGTCCAAAGCCTGAAGTGAGCACCTAGAGCCTGTGGTGGCCTGTGGTGGCCTGTGGAGGGGACGGGTGCGTCGAGAGAAAGAACGGTGGACCTCGGGCTGTAGCTAGGCTATGTCTGTGTCTGGGTGTCTGGATGTCTGGGTGTCTGGGAGTCTGGGAGTCTGGGTGTCTGGGTGTCTGGGTGTCTGGGTGTCTGGGTGTCTGGGTGTCTGGGTGTCTGGGTGTCTGTCGTCTTGGTACTCGTAGGCGTCGCTTTCCAAGCTGAAAGCAAGAGACTGCGCTCTCTTCTACTCTTCTACCCTCTTCTCTTCTCTGGCTCAATAATAGGTAATAATCTCAAGTATCCCATCTCATTTAGTCACCAAGATCTGTCTTTGGCGCGGCGCCGGCTAGGATTTATGGCCGTTCGCCTCGTTGACGGTATTTTAAATGCCTCACCAAATTCCAGTTCCTCTGCTAGGCAAGTCCAGCAAAGAGAATGGCTCGAATGGTTGGTGCGGAGCGCTTTGGCTGCTCTGCTTTTGGCACGGCTGCAAGGCAAGACCAAGTCCAGCAAAGTTCACCAGAATCAGGTACAGCGTTGCGTCAAAGCCGAAGCAGAAGCATCCTACAGCATATGCTGGCCAATGCCTTGCAGCTGCAGACCAGACCGCAGCATTATTCCAGCATTATTCAGTATCGACTCTCAGAACTCCCTCTCAGAACTCCCTCTCGAGCTATTGGCCACAGCCTGCTAATCTGCTCATCTCATCTACTCTACACGCCCATCTAGGAGGAGGATTCCCTGACCACTGGTCACAAAGCAACGCAACTCGACCCAACCTCCGATCAGCACACCGTCCGCTTCCCTTTGATAGAGAATCCATCCCCCGGCGCCTCTTCAACCTTTACGTCAGGCGTTGGCTCTGCCCTCATCACAAGCTCACTCGGCCACCGCCGACTCGCTCTCCCCCTCCTATCCTATCCTATCCTATCCCATCCCGAGTTGCTCCCAAAATATATCGAGGCGCCTGGCGGAAACACATGATGCCGTCCTTCAACTCCCTTTTGAACGAAGAGACGCGATGCGAGTGGACCCCACACCTCTCGCCAGGGGGAGCTCCCAACTCGTATTGCCCGTCAATGAGGGGTAGTCGAATATCCCTCTCACTAGCTGAGGAAGTCCTCGGTACATGGGCAAGAACGGAATGCGCTGAAGTCTGCATGCATTTCATATCAGCCAAAAGACCACGCTTTGCTTCTTACACACCTTAGCCCCAATTCTGACACTTCTGCTCCCCAACATCAGATCATTCTTAAGGACGTTAAAGTTCCCTCTACTCGGAGCATCTTTTTATATCCTTCAGATCAGTCTAAAAATGCGGGGTTTCGTTTTGCATCAACCCCCTGCATCATTCCCTGCCGATAAATTGGGGAATATCCCACAACCGAATTTACCTTTGTTATTTTTATTCTGCACATATAACTTGTTTGAAGTCGAGATTGGGACAAGGAAGCCGTGTTGACGAATACTATGTTATACCTCTATCGGTTCCCATTTTTAATAAAGGCGATACAAATCTGCTGAGATTGTTGAGCCCTCGACACATTGCAACTGATTCTGCAATGTGGGGACCTTGGACGGTACATTTCAACCCGACTTCCCCGACCTCTCAATTCTTCTGGCAATTGCCCAATAAAAGGTCGTCATTACGAACCCACGGCCAAGTCCAACCAACACTTCAGATGGAGTTGACGTGTCCAAAACTTACCAAATCCTGAGAGGAAAGGAGCGGGTAGAAAGAGGCCGTGATTGCTAAACGACACAGCCTCCATGAGATATCTACAGTGGTGAAACATTGCAACATCGCAAAGCGGACAGATGGGCAAGGTGATCTTCGAATCGCTTGGCACAGTAGTAGTTCGGGGTCTTCTCACGCTTATCAGCCCTACATATTTTCATCTCTCAACCATTCATCGACGTCACAAGCGCATAAAAGTATTGGCATTGAGTTGGAAGCGGCATTGGATCGAATTAAAGCCTCATATATTTACTTCACAGGAATACCTTGGTCATTAACACTCAGAAGTCAGACAATCGAGCATAGCCTGGTTTCAGGGACTTTACCGCGTATTTTCCACGCACGTAACGCTAGTAGACCAGTGCTGTCAAGTTTCATCTTCTTCCACCGCAACGGCTTCCCGTCGTGCTCTCTCGCACCAGAAGCGCGCCCAGCCCTTCACCGCGATATCAAATATCATTTGCCTTTGCATCTCAACATCCTCGTCGTTCGTACAACGACCATGCCTTTCGGCCCGCTCCCTGATATCGATATCTCACTGAACTTCTTTCCCAGACCGGTCAAGATGCACCTCGATGGCGTGGCTTCTTCAAAGCTACGGTAAGAACAACATGCGGACCGCTTTTCCCACATGCCAACTGCAACCACAATGGCGACAATTGCATATCCGTCTAACTTGAGCCCACTCATGCCAGCACAACACGCATTTGCCTCCCGGCCAAGACCAGAATGGCAAATCCACCCACACCAAGTACAAGTAATAAGCACATCGAAGAACCTCTGCTCCATTCTTATTTCCCCGAGAAGAGTTTTCATTCATCCGGATTCTAGCCGTCCAATGGCGAGAAAAGTGAGAAGCAGAGCGGGACGTATCATTCATTCGGCAGACTTGGGTTGTATGTACGAAACAGGCAAAGCAAGAGTTGCAAGCAACATGAACGGAAGCTCACCAACCTGGACACCGCACCTCTCCGATTAAGCTCACTCTGTATACCTCGTTACCACTGACCTGGAAAGGCCGGGCAGGAAATGTTGTGCCAGTCATGCAGTCGCCAAGTTTAGTTGGATGAGTCTGCATACACGTCTGCAGCCTCTTGCAGATGAAGAAACTCGCTCACGCATGCGACTTGCTTTTGACTGCGGTTCGAGCCGATATACCTTGGAATATGTTTGACACTGCATTATTGAGAGACAATCAACTGGCCGAATCCGGCCTGTTCATCGGTTATTCTGCATTATATCTCGATGCCGATATAAAAATTCCTTCCGTCTCTTATTTCATATCTGCACCATTACTTCTAAAATTTATCGGCAATGTTTACGGTACATCCACAGAATTTTTATTCCCAACTGGGGATGGTGCGGCCAAGTGGAGCCCGTCTTCAAGGACCCAGAGTAGGTAACTCAGCAAGTTGTCTCGTTCGGCCCCCTCGGGCAAGAATCTTCATTCGAACCATCGATCTCGTTTCATCACTCAATCTTTAATCACGATCCTGAAAATGGACGTTTGTTTAGCATCAGTTCCTGGCGTGTTCCCCCAAGATTCCAAGCCAAAATAGCTGCGGGGCAAGAAAAGCTTGTTTGACCTAGTATCGTGCTTTCCCCGCACCCTTCATCCCTGATCTCTGATGAACTGCTCTGTTTGATATCAAGCGTTGCCTATCTTGTAAATGGTTCCCTTTTTTTGCCGTTTCAATCATGCTTTTTGTTAGTGGCATGTTTTTTCTTCGCCTGATTTTCACGTGGTTGAGTAGTGAGGATGACTACATGTTCTGATCCACGGGACTATTGGCAGCAGTTAACTGAGGCTATCAAGTTTTTGCAAAATTCCTTGATGAAGTTTGTGCCATCTGCTTATGTTCAGGTACAGTACCAAGTACCACCATACGTTCCACGAACGTCAAGATTCTAGACCCAAAACACGTCTTTATTATTTGAGATATCATATTCAAGATAGAAGTACACATAAGATCCTCATCTTCCAATTAATATATCACTCCTATGGTTTTCAATACGCGTCATATCACACAGAGATAAACTCGTACCCAGGTACCCCAAAAAAGAGTGGGTGAGAAGAATCCGAGACTGCATGTCTCTTCAAGGTTACTCACCGCCCATCCAATATCAAAAACCTTTCTCTCACCGCATGCGCTTTGGAGGATTTAATTTACGGGCTTATGTCAACAGAAACATTGAAGACGCAATTTCAGATTTGGATCTTTGATATCAGACCTGCAGGAGACAGAGGGAAATCCCGGGACATTTTCTATCATGGTTACACGACCTACGGGAAGGATGTACTGAACCCCTGTGCAACAAGTATGTGCAACCTACATGAGGTTCCTTGGCACCCGGGCAGGCGTTGACAAGCGAATCAGGACACGTTTTTTGGGGAAGTGTTTTGATTCGATGATGGTAGGACGAGGGGCGCGTCTTGGATGATATCATGTTTCTGGGTGTGGGACGGATGGGTAATTGGGATGGAGGTTGGAGAGGCGGGTGAGTGTTTTTATTTTTTTCTTATCTTTTGAATATTTCTTTCTGTTGTTTTTCTTAGAGTGTTCTGAGATGAGTGGGACAGGAGGGGAGATCTTTGACGGGGGATGTTCTCCTACTACATTTGTTTTTGATGACGAGATGGCTTATGGAAATGAAGTGGTGGATAGAGGGATTTCAATTCTTTCTCCGTTTCCATTTCATCTCAGTTTAGCGGCTGGATCTACCTCCGTAAGTACATCCAATTCTACCATGGAGTGGTTTCATTGACCCGCCAAAAACTAGACAATATACTTCATTCTGAAGTGTTTAGTGGCTAATTGGAAGATGAACTCGTGTACCACATATCGAAGTTTTGTGTCTTGTTTGTATGATTGGTCTAATGTTCAATTAGGGCATTCTGTTAGGATCCACCATTTCTTGTCTTCTATTGCGTATTTTGGGATTGGGATTTCACTCATTTGAGTTTATACTCTCGAGTTTTTGACTTTTGATGGGGAGGGGGGAGACCAAGAAGTCTTATTTTGATATCTTTGATGTAAATTTTATGCATTTCTATGGATGTCAAAAGACGATTGGTAGGGCTAGCTGTCTTTTTGTTCAGCTTTGCTTTCACTTTCTTGGCAATGGTGTACCCTTCTGGTTGGTATCTGCTCATCCTTCTACGTACAGGTTTGACAAGGCACTGTGCTCAAACTGGTGTGCTAGAAGACCTCGAATAATAAGAGTTGAGAAAATCGAGATAACCAAACTCTTCAAATGATTATTCGACAGCTCTGGCATGATGCCTCTTACGAAATTCACAATTGTAGCGAGCTAGAAATACTTTTCTCAAAAATAACAACCGTTAGAAGCTTTTAACTAGCAGAAACTGACTTCGGTACCTCCGTAGCTCAGTAACTCTTACGGAAGAAGATTATTCTATGCTAGCAACGTTTCATAATATCTTGAATAATCCAAACAGATACCCAATTCTCCTACTCGAAATATCATCCGCTTTCGCTCATCACGTGTGTCCCAAGCATTTGTATCAGCTACTCCTCATAGCAAGGCACCAACGATAGGTCATACGCGCAGTCTCTTGTAAGCATTCCAAACCTCGTCCAATCCTTTCAACCCAAAAACTTGGCAGGCTCGTGACCAGCAACGCGTCCTTTTATTCAGAAAAATGAGGCTGCCTTGTTTAAGCGACATCACCAAAACCTGTCCAAAACTTTATGAGAAGGAAATTGCATTTCAGTTTTTCGAAAGACTCGTGGCCCTTTTAGGCAACTTTATTTCTAGAGTCTCGGAGAGGAGTAAGACGGACGAACAATCTATAGGTTGTGAACTGGAGTTGCCTAACAAGCGAGTTTAGCGCCAAGGCGTAGCTGAGTGAGCTACTATATCACGAGAACGAGGCCTCGAATGTTTTTTTTAAAAGTTGCATTATGAGGCTCTTCGTTCCAATCTCAAGAATCCCAAGAGAAATCCCCTGGAGGAGCAACCTAATTTTCAGTTCCCTTGCATGAGTTCAACCAACCAGGTTTAGGAAACAAGAGCAGATCGACAAGATGGACCCAATTGACTGGGTTGAACAAGGCAGATGGTAAGTTTTTCGTTCTACGATCTTTCAGTTACTTTGTGTCTTACTTGGAACATGAACCTAATATGCTGTCTTCGAGTAGTCCTGTCTACGCTGTACGTCGTCGACCTTGTCACTTCCATCCCTTGAGAGCTTTCCTAACATCACACAGAGCTTCTTTGGGGCAATGGGCTGTTGTGTTAGCTTGGTATTCTCAACCTTCGGAGCAGCATATGGAATTGCAAAATCGGGAATTGGAGTTTCGGCAGTGAGCGTTCATCGTCCTGATGATATCATAAAAAGTATGTCTTTCTCCCCTAGTATTATTTTATCCTTCACGAATTCTGTTAACTTCCACTCCTCCTTCCAACCTGAAAACTGACTTTTATTCGCAGATATGATGCCCCCCATCTTAGCAGGAATTCTCTCCATCTACGGCCTGGTGGTCTCCGTCATCATATCCTCCTCCCTCAAAGAAAAATCCGCTCTACACACGAACTTTCTACAATTGGCGGCGGGTTTCTCAGTAGGATTGAGTTGCTTGGCTGCGGGTTTTACGATCGGGATTATTGGGGACGCTGGGGTTCGAGGAACGGCGATGCAGCCTAGACTTTATGTTGGGATGATGTTGATGCTTATTTTTGCTGAGGTATTGGGTAAGCATTCTTCTTCCGTTGAAAAGATGTGATTTGGAGAAAGATGGGAAGACGTGCTAACCATATTTAGGACTTTATGGATTGATCGTTGCGATCATTATGTTAACTCAGTCGATGGTTAATGTTACGAAGTGTCTTTAGGGGTTGAAATTCTGCTTGAGGCGAAGGGGGGTGGCTGTGAGTTAGGATCAAGAAGTCGAGAAAGAGTTCTGGACACCACTCAATTCCTTTCCGAATTCACACTTATCCAAAGCATTGCTGTTTCACTAGGTATCTTGAACCTCGTCCCGACTGCGGATTTTTACTTTCAGTAGGTGGAAATTATATTATTCATACAGTTCCCCAATGCATTGAATAAGCTTTACTTAAGTGACAATATCTTGAAGTGCACCTCTATCTGGTTGAAGCTCTTGTTTCTACAACCGACGGGCTAGTGTCTAAGCAAAGGTTTTTTGCTGGTATGTAGAGACCAACTGTAGTTTTTATCAAAAACTAAATTGCGAAACGTGTAGTAGAATTGAATGAATTAGACGAGAGTACGTCGTAACATTTAATAGTTTCAGATAAATTTCGTTGAAAATATATGCATTTTAAGATAGTTTCTGTTAGAAAAAGAATAGTTAATATAATAAATAAATAAGCCTGTTCCTTTTAGGATACTTTTCTTAAGAAATATATATATTTTAAGACATTTTTCGTCAAATAGAACAGCTTCTAAAAAACATTAGTTAACAAAATATGTACGCTCTTCTTAAGATAATTTACGTTATAAACATGTACATTTTAAGACAACTTTTGTTAAAAACAAGAGAGCTCCTAAATGTCTCAAGTAACAAATTTTTAAGGTAATTTGCTTTGGAATTGTTTATAGTTTAAGAGAATTTTTGCTTAAAAAAAGAAAACTCCTATAAGACTCAAGTCAATAAAACTAGCTCATTAGATTTTAGGTATTTTTCTTTAAAGTTGTATGCATTTTAAAATAATTTCGTTAAAAAGATCTCAAGGTAAGAAATTCTCAGCATAGAATATGTGGAGTACTTTTAAGATAAACTTCGTCAAAATGACATGCATTTAAAGTAAGTTTTTGTTAAAATTATTCCCTTCGAACAGAAACCTACTTTTGGAAACATTTCCCCCAAATTGGGACTCCTAAAGTAGTGAGGGAGGTTGACATTAGTTGTATACGTCTAGCATATGAACGAGATGAGACAATTGTTGTCACAAGGACAAGCAGTGACCAAAACAAAGGCATTGCGTGTTATAGACTAAGTAATGAGTGAGTTGAATGCTAGGCGAGAATAGAAGGAAGGGGAAGAAAGCCTTGTATGCTGAAGTACGATATTTTTAAGAGATGGGTTTATATTCACAACATGGAAGTTTAACGAAAATTGTCTCTAACTGTATGGAATCTTAGAGAGAATTATGTCCAAAATGAATTTGCCTATCTAGCTATTCTAAACTTGAGTCTTGCCTCTTTTTTTTTTAACGAAAATTCTCATAAAATGTATAGGCGTTTAAAGAAAATTGCCTTAAAAGTTAGGATCACTCCTTGAGATACGATAAATACCCAAGGTATTTATGGCTTTAACAAAAACTACCTCTAAATATAGAGGAAAATTATCACAAAAGAAATATCCGGACTCGGATAAAAAGATCAACTCGAAAAGTCATTTCAGTGCAAGAGAGCGTTCTCATGAGCATTCCGAGAAACCCCCGATTTCTAGGGGGACTAATTCCAGGGGATTTAACTTATTGTCTTTGGGATCGAGTGTAGGGAGAGCAATGGATTTCGATAAAAACGAGTTCTAAAGAGTGCAATTTGAGGAAATCATTTAGGAGAGCATATTCGGCTAAACAAAGCGAAAGAAGAATATTCCGGCTCAATAATAGTGTCTATATATGATATTACCCTGAGTGTTGAAGTGTTAGGATACTACTAAATTCATGCAATGCTAGTGAAACCCCGAGAATCCTCCATTCTCCCCACTTTTGTCTTGATCAGCAGCCACTAGATATCCCTACCAAGGCCAAATAAGTGGGTCTTAAACACCCCACTCCCGAAATGATTCTATTTTCAAATACGAGTGTGCCACTCATCTGAAACAGAATCACTCACTAGCCCGGCTAGCTCAATCGGTAGAGCGTGTGACTCTTAATCACAAGGCTGCGGGTTCGACCCCCGCGTTGGGCTCAA
>LLCD01001026.1:0-13133 GCA_001414355.1 Hymenoscyphus salicellus
GTTTGGTGCCTCTTGGCCATTTTTAGCTGTGGTGCTATGATATCGATCAATTGCTGTGTATAGTAGCGCGTCTCTGCCCTGAGTTGAGGTACTCTACGTACCTGTCATCGAGTATGCGCTGACTCTCTGTCCATATGTTCAAAGTATTTGGCGTAGATGCAGACAAAGGCGGCTTGCCAAATTGCAAATGCGATTTGAGGGGACTCTGGAAGTGCGTTGTCATCATGGCATATTCGAACGATATCGATGATATCTTTGGCTGCTTTAAACATGATTTCAGCACTAGTTTCCCAGAAGCCATCGGGTTCCGGGAACTCCTTCGGGTCGAAAATCGGAGGATCAAGGGGACCAGCTGGTTTCTCGCAGCGAAGAGGTATAAAAGGTATATACTCTCTGTGAAGCATAATCAAGCATAAACAGTACAACGTATGCATCGAGGCATAAGGAGTGGCGTTCCGTTTTTCGATATGAGCTGACAGATTGGCCACTGAAAATGCAAGGTTTGGTGGCAATGCATGGATAAAGTCGTCCAAATCGCGTCGAAGTTTATAAAATTCAGTAGACGGGTCCCAGGGAGGAAGTGTCTTCTCAGTCCTTCTGCCACCTGCGTAACTCCATTCTGAAAAGCGACCAAAAATCTCAACCAAACGAATGTACCATCCCAGAACACCATCATCGTTGGCAGAAATGTGTGGCCTGCCTCTTTTCCAATCCGATTTCAGATGGCCTGTTTGTACATCTTTAATGAATAGGAATTGATCTTCTGAACAGGGCAGCTGTATCCGCATTTTGTTGACCAGTATCATTGTTGCTCTATATTTTCCTGCTGACAGCATTCGATCCATGATGAAACAACTCCACCATGTTCGGCGCCGAACCTCCTTCTGGGTAAGTACTTGATCCGATGTTCGGTTGTTTGGTTCTTTGGGTGACGGATATGGGTGGGATCCTTCTCCTGTATCGTCTTCATAATTGAGCTCCATCGCCTGGGCCAATCTGGTAGCGATGCCCAAATGAACCCACGCCTCTGTTCCCATCAATTGGCCCCACTCGTAGAGGCTCAGCATCAACCAGGCTTGAATGACCTCTAGTTTTGTCTTGCTTGAGTTTCCGTCTTTATGGAGAGCTACAACGAGTGCGCTGAAATAAAAGTCACTCGCAGCAATTGGGTCGCCGGTTGGAGAGTGATGTGCTACGAGTTCTGTATGGAAACGGGCCGTAAGAGTCAACACCCCCAGAAGGAGGAGCTTCGACTCTTGTGTATCCGTAAATGGGGTCGAAGGGTCCCTTGGAAATGCAGCTTGACGCATCCTATTTCTAAAGGACGGAGGGTGAAGAAAGGGCATCTCAGTCAAGAAATGCAGTTTGAAGATTTCATAGAGCTCATCCCAGACCCTTCTTGTGAGAATTGGCGAGTCCAAAACATCCTCACTGGATTTGTGGCTATTTCTCCGACCAGTATCCTCAACTTTCCTTATCCGCTTTTTGCTTTCGCCATCTTCTTGCTTGATACCTGTGGGAGCATCACTTCGCTTTGGCGTAGTAGTTGTGGCACCCGGAGAAGGGTAAGTGCATTCTCTACCGCTCGAGGAGCAAGCTTTGCAGATCGAGTTTGTTCCCGAATTGATACCTAGGAGTGGGGTCAGCTCAAGTACGAGGCGCATTTATATAGTATAGAGGTACTATATATGCAATGACGGGATGGTATATAGCAATTACTGAAGAGGGTGCATGGTTGGAGTTTCCCGTCCATCGCCAACACTAGTTTGGCCAGAATTCCAACTTACATTTGACCTTACTCCGCCGACATTTCGTACAAGCAATGCTTGACCTCACCATTTTGGCAGGCTTCTTCTCCTCCAGACTCCCCCTTGCCCCTCCGTTCCCATCATCTGGGCCCCTTGTGCCCGGGCTCGTCGCACCTAGGGAAGCAATGCTTGCGCGATGCTGGGTAGGTGAGGTGGGGTGGAGATAAGGTTGTTGTTGCGGTTGATCGGGAGAAAAGGCTTCGGCGTGAGTGCGTTTAGGAGTGGAAGCGCGCGAGTTGGAAGATGTTGTTTCCTCTAAAGGTGCAGAGGAGGGCGAAAGAATCGCAGCAAGGCTCTGCGGGGGTGGAATGGCTGCGATTTTGGAGGGTCCGACCTGGGACCCAAGACAACCGAAATGGTAGGAGGGGGAGGTCGGTAGGTACTGGGAGATTGGAAATTGCAGGAAGGGAATGCAGAGTCTGGATTCTGGAACTGTCTATTCCATGAAGCGAGGGCCAGACTGGCGGGTAGCTGTCGCAGTTTTGGGTGAAGATTGCGAGTACCTTGCAGGTTTCCTTGGGATCGCGAGCAACGAGAATCTGTAGCACTACGGGATGATGCGCATACCCTGAAATGTGGCAGTGATGGAAAGGCGTGAGGAGGACAGATGAGGACGAGGCAGAGGTAGAGGCAGAGGCAGAGGTAGAGGCAGAGGCAGAGGCAGCGGAAGAGGAGACGAATCAGTGAGAGAGAGACAAAGGTGGTAGAGTGCGTAGGTTGACGGGGATTAGGTTGTTGGTGGAGGTTGATAGTACTCTACCTAGCTGCCTAGGTTTAGGCTGGGCTGGCAAGATATCGCCAGGAGCCTTGGTGGAGGAGAATCGGCAGGGCCGGCGCGATTGAGGAGTTCCAGCACAGACGATTCACACCGCTACCATCTCCTCAGTACCCCTGCCTTCTCACAGCTATCATTTCTCCTGTCTGTCTTTACCTCCAATAACAAATCTTGATTGTTCTACAACACCTGGACTAATCGTTTAACTTGTTCCAGTTCTTTAGGGCAATTCCAATAGATTACCCTAGGTAGCTAGAACAACGAACCAAAACGAGCAGGTACTACCCATCTCCTCTGACTTGTATGCAACCTAACTTCGTAAAGGCGCTGTTTGCTTTGCTGGTGCTCAAGACTTTCCCTCAGTCTTTATCAGCTGAAGTAGCTCCTCCTCCAAGATCACCTTAGGTACCGCGTTACATACTCCTTAGTCCCTCTGGTCATCCTCTTACAAGCACAAGTACAACACCATCAGTATCGGCATCAGCACCAGACATCAACTGCCACATGAGAAACACAGGAGAGTCAAGCCAAAGAGCTTCTTCCTCTTCTTTAGCCGCCTTGTTCGGTTTCGGTTCCCGATCCAGCAGCCCGCCAGAACCCGCTGATCTAGAGCTAGACGTGCCTCAAGTGCAAGCATTCGCGGCCGGCACCCATGTTTCCAAAATGCACCGAAAGGCAAAACGGAGGCAAGAGGACGTCGGAAGCATCCTCGGACGAGGTACGGTATAGTTTTCCTTTCCCGCATCGGGTCATCTCAGATCACCCCCGCCCCCCCCCCTGGTTGTAGACCCTCATTCTAGACACCGCCGGCATGACTCGGTTTGCGTCGCCAAAGCTGCAGCATCTCTGCATCTCTGCATCTCTGCCACCTGGTCGTGGACGGAGAGACCTCGAGAAATGATACAAGCGACAACACATCCAACAGAACCGTCGTAACCGCGGCAGAAGCGAACATTATGCTCTGGCAGGTTCTCCGTGAGAGGGCCTCCGTGAGAGGGCTAGCATAGAGCAATACGGCAACAGTGAAATAAAGAGTTACGAATACTTTCCAATGAAAAAGCCTTGCCACCTTTATCGGACGGCATATCACCCGGCATGAGAGGACAAGCCGAGCAGTCATTGGGTGGAAAAACGGAAGAAAAAACCATGGTCCTGCCCCGCTTACTTCGTGCTTGCTGGCTTCCGAGTATCAGAAGAGATGCCGCGAAAGCCCAAGTACTACATGAATACTTTCAGTATACAGCACGCGAGTATTGTTTTCAACCTCAGCTCGAAATCCGTGAAACAACAACACACCTTATCAGGTATCCTGACCAGTCCATCTCCCAATTTTTTCCAGGGTGTTTCAATGGTGGTTGTGAAAAGAAAGAAGGAAAAATAGCCTCACGCGGCAGACTTCCGATTCCCGGCTCTCAGATCTCCGGAAACGCGGAGTTGTCATGATCATTGTTTCTTTTTTTTCATCTTCTTCTTTTTCTATTGTTCCATCGTTCCAAGAGCGAGATGCTCCAACTTCAGGTTCTCCAACATGCGGTTTGAGATTGCAAATCGCCGGCTTTGATGATTGTCACATGGCATCTTAGGCGGGGTCCCCGCGGTATCGTTCCACTTGGGAGCGGGAATATTTCGAAGAGGGCTACGAAGCATGATTTTCACTATGAATACCATTGTACACAACACCACGCAAGTGCCGCGATTTATCGTGAATGGGTGATGAATGCTGTGTGGCTTCGATGGCTTCGTGGCTGTTTAGATCCCCAATTCTTGCACTCAGATACGAACGGCATACTAAATGCTTCATCGTTCGAATTGGTTTGGGAAACCTTGCGTGGCTTGCTTCGTTATTGTTGAAATGCGCTCCAACCACAACCAAAAACAATGACCATTGTTATCACCGCTTCCCCAAGTTCCCCAATGGTTTTAGAAAGCACCAACGACAATTCGCTCGATTTCCGCAGTAAGCATTGCATTGATGCCATTGTGATAAGTGATTACTGTGCGAGGGCTTAGTAGCGAGAGAGGGGTGTGCTACTTTTTTATATTCGGGCATGTCGCCAATCAGAATTTTACCTTGTCTCGTGCTCGTACTTGCCTGCCTACCTGGCCTGGCCTTCGTTTAGTTCCAATTTTCTAAGGTATTTTGAAAATGTATCCTAAGCAATTGGGGCGATGTGGGACTATCAACCTAAGTGTTTCGAAACAATCAAGTTGTCAAGTACCGGAGTCTAATAACAGTTTAGGTATTGACTCCCGCTTTTAATGTTCACTGCGAGCTTGTACTTAACTGTTAACTTAGTATTTATAAGTCTGAACCTAGCTAAATAAATGGCTTGTATGAAGACTAGCTCTTATGTTTATATGAAGGGGTTTAGGTTATTCTAAATATGATGAGGCCCCTAATGTTCTACAATTCAGTTTCTTGAGTAAGCGAAATCTCCGTTTCGGTGCTTTCGCTACTAACTTCTTTGAAGTGGGTGGTTGTATGATTCCATCTCGTTTCCCAAACTAGGTTGATTCGTGAGAGACATAGTTGTTGCCAATTGGTATTCTAAAATTTGTCCTCTTGAATATCAAAAATGTTCAAAAACTCCTACCTACGTGCTGTCCAGGAACCCTCTCCTCTCAGAGTGGACTGCAAATTAGCATGGAAGATTACGAACTTTGTTTGCTTACGACAGGAAACGTGTTCAGTACCAACACAGAAATACGTAGGTCCAACACCCCGCCGCATTGGTTGTTGGTGGCGTCTTTCAGGTCATCACATCAACAGGGAGCGCCTTCAGGCAGCGGGCGCTTAGTTTTGAATAGTACTTCAAGCTCGTTAAGATCGGGGCGATTTGTACTATTAAGAATTTTTGAATAGATCATATCTTCTTGCAACCAATGCCTACATGTTTTCCTCTCCAACTTGCTTTTTTTACTCGCGCTCGATTGTTATGTTGATCGCTTTTTCACTATAACGATCTCCTCATACCTATTCCTCATGCTCCTCGATTCAGTTTCTCTTCTCTTTAACAAGCCCAAAAAATGGGGTCATGCATCAGCGCCTCAAGCGAAGGCAAAAAGGGGAAAACAAAATCAAGAAAAGCAACAACACTCCAACCCTACAACCTAATAGTCTCCATCCCCAACCCCGAAAATATCAAGGATGCAACTCTCACTGTCAGTCGCGTCCACTTCACCCCGATAACCCTCCTTCAAAACGGCGGAAACCACTGGACCATCTCTCTCCAAGCCAGTCGCTAAGCATCGGTTACTCTCAACATGTCCCCCATCCACCATCCACCATCCTGGGTTCTCCAGTCCCAGGACACGGTTATAGAGGTCAATTATCGATTACCTATCAAAACTATGATATCCCAACCACTAGAGAGGGGTTGATAACTTTCCCCGCGACTCCAGTGAGAATCGTTGGGGATTTTGTTGATGCGATAGTTGAGGTGGATAATTGTGAGTATGATTTTGCGACCGAGGGGAGGGGGTGTACTGGTTGGGTGTTGGATCAGTATATTTTGGGGATGGGGAGGGAAGGGAGTTGCTTTTTGAGGGGTTTGATGTTATTGGGACGGGGATTGAGATGGAGTGGTGCAAGGGGAAACCAAGGGGGGAGAAGACTTTGACGAGGGAGTTTTATATGAGGGATACGGGGGGTGGTGGGCGGGGGAAGAGTGGGAAACCTGGGAATAATCTTCGGTGGGGATTCTTGTTTTGATAAATTGTGTTTTGTGGTTATTTGTCGATGGGAGTCCGTAGGAAATTGTTCATCTCTTTGTGTTTTGCTTCTCTTGTTGCGGACTTGAGAGGGCTTTGGGATATTGTTCCTTAGTTGTTTGAGAGCAGATCTGGTATTCACCAAGTATAGAATTCGTCAATTATGTTGCTACTTTACAACATCGAGCAGTTAGTCCAGTAAGTTCAATGATCGAAATGAATTATTCCATAATATATAGAGTAATTAAATTGATTAAATAAAGTTCTCGAATTTCTGACATTATAGAGGATTAAATAGATACGTGCTAGACCTAGATAGCCTTTATTGATTATTATTAAGTGTGTTAATTTGTAGTAAAATCTGGTGTAAGTTCAGATTGAATAAAGTATCACAGATCAATTTCATGAATTCCTCGGGTGAATGTCGTGCGCGTTGATTGTTTAGAGACACTTGAAATACATCAAACCACAAGAATCTTGCTGGTCCCTCCTCCGATAATCGGGATGATCGGTTGTGGCCTTGATATCTACACCCTCTTCCCGTACTTGTGGAGTAAGGTACTCGGTGAGCTACAAATCATCGGGTAAGCCACTGGTAAGCTGGCAGTAAGCTACAACCATAGTGATAAGTTGCTAGAAACTATCAGCCACTCACGTGTTATCTACCCCTCTTTTCCCCTTTTCGGATTGAGGTGCATGTTTTGTTGCAGGTCGTTTTTAGTCGTTCTTACCTGCTTAGAGGGTAGAAACTCTCCAGTGAAGATAGGGAAGAAATTGGATGGGTTTCTTAATTGTGAGATGGATAGGTAAAGTTTTTTTGGGGGGTTTGAATGAGCCACGTCCTTGTTTATACAGGGCTGGCTGTATTGCGAAATTCTCGTTCTAACTCGCTGGTGCGATTTATCTCGGAATTTGGAGTTGTTGGGCTCTGTTGGGCTCTTTTGGGCTCCTTTTTTGTATCACATCCTACCTTAAGCTACCTACGGTTTCTTAATACAATGAGATTCAGAGAGGTTGAGGAGTTCATTTTACGTCTCTTTGGCAATATATTTCAGATCGTCAAAAGCTCCGAAGCCAACATTTTTCTGGGGGAGCATGAAGTCCAACTTCAAGTATTGCCTTCTAGTTAAAACCTATCCATACACAAGCCAGCGTTAGCGTCGCAAAGATACAAAAGCTATAAGTTTTAACTTTCCAGTAAGACCTACTGTTGCCAAACACTTTGCGGGAATTGAACTTTATTGCCTTAAATTACAAACACCAAAGACACCACTGATACTAGCTTGCTGTAAATATGAAAAGCGGTAGTAAATACTTCATATTCTCCGCATCGCGTTATCTTGTCCCATTTTGCTAGCGCATTCCAAATAACGCTATTAAATTGTCGGTGTATAATTCTGGTGAATAGCACCTTGTACGAGAGCCGGGTAGATCCACAAGCTTAGAACCATGTAAGTGACTTGCCACTCACATTCTTAAGCTTACAGGATCCTACCCCTCTTTACCTTTACTCTTCATACACGAATGAATACGAACAGAGATTATACTTGTGTATCGCCTTTTTACGACTACCAAGTCGTACCAACATAAATAATAGCTGCATTTTATTTAAAACAAAAAGATATAATAAGGCAAATTTTATTGAAGGGTTATAAAATAACCGTGAAGTGTTTGGAGCACGCATGTCGGAAATCTCGGCAAATCGCAAACTACAAGGGGGCGGAGGTGCTAAATAATGCCATCGTTGCGCCGAGAACCCTTTACTTTCCTATTCCTACTACCTTGGAAACATCGAATAACTGTTTAATTCTACTGCCACTGGAAAAAAGACTTGTCCAAGTGCTGCATAGAAAACTTTTGATTTCTGTCTCTATGGCACTCGTTGTTTCAACCCCCAAGGACAATTCAAAGCAATCATCCTAAAGTACAGAAACCACTCATACTTTGGCATCGATAAATGGAAGTCGCTACACAGAAAGAAAAAGAAATAGATTGGGTTCAAGGAGGCGAGCATAATCGGGAGTCTTCCAGGTGAAAGTTGTTAGTTTTAGACTCTCTCAAAAGAGCGAGAAAGCAGTATCCATATCCTCCAAGCCCTTTACCGAGAAGTCACAACTTTACGCCTCCAATATCCATAAGATTTGAGAATGCCCCCTTGAGATTATGAGGTCAGCCAACCTTATATTCCTCCAGTACTATTTTCTCCTCTCATGTATCTCAGACTATCAACTTGTCATCCAGTCCATACGTTGGTATTTCGCCTTCAGCTCATCGATACCCCAATTTCCAATATCAGCATGTCGGTTTACAAGCGCAGAAACCGCGTCCCAGTTGACAGTTCCATCAGCATACTTATGTTCCGTGACGCCGACATGGAGGTGATATTCCTGTGTGCTCAAACGTCAGCCATCTCATGAAAATAAATACATGTGTGAATATGAACTAATAATAACTTACATCGGTAACAGTGAATTGTTTGCAAAGAATTGTCTTAAGACTGAGATATCGCAGTCTCAAAGCTTCTTCTCCAGGGTTTTTATGACCGCAAGCACTGAGAGTAGTGCCACATTGCTCCCATGTTTTCCCTATCTTGACACATTGCATGAGAAGATGATCTGCGGCATCGACATCTTCGTGGGTCTTTGAATCTTGTCAGTAAGAAAAAGTTGACTTTGAGGGAGGGCTAGGTTGTCTTACTTTTGGGTAAGGGCGAGTGAAGTCCATGTTGGTTTTGATGAACGTGGATTTTGATGCGAAAATTGGATGTATTAGTAACTAAGAGAGATTGAGAAAGTCAAGTATAAATAACCCTAGCAGGCGGCGCTAGCAACCAGGCGTCTGACACGTCATGTGGCATGGAGTCAATGCTAATCTTTGGAAACAAACAAACTCATAGTGAATAACGCGAAGCCAGGCCGAAACGTAAGTTCAAGCGTTAAGGAAAATTGGACTTATTACATAGTAATATGGCAATGTAGACATACATAAAAGAAAATCATCCCCCCAACAGCTTTTCGTCATGGCAAAAAGTATGGAAGTCTCAACTTTCATTTGAGGGCGAGCCTCGGATACATTGCTAACGAGACGTGCATACTCAGCAAGACTGGTCATCCTACAATGTGGTAAGCTGGCTTCGTGAAAGAGCTTTATTTGGAGGAAAATGTCTAGTTTTTTCTTTGCCAAAAGACAGAAACAACCCCCAAGTCTTAGCATCCATAGTTACAACGGAACTTGGGGTGAAAGACAATAGAACAACAAGCTTCACGACTATCAGTTGACTTCAACATGCTCCCAAGTCTCGCACTGTAACTCAGTTGTCCTGAAACCTGCAGTATGTTTTCTTTTCATAGGTGAGTTTACGAAAATACAAAATGAGGTTCTTCTTGGATAGAAAAGTAGTATGTGGTTGGTATTTGCGTCTGTGGATTATTATTGCAGTCGAATTTTCTTCTGTCGCGGAGGTTCGAAACCCAGCTCGTAGGTAGCAAGCTAAAGGTCAGTTTCAATGAGGCGTGGGAGGCGTTAGGGTAAATGAGAATACTTGCAGTCAAAATGATCGACGGATGGATGAGATTGCGAAGCCTGAATAGGAGGACAATGAACGGGAGGTGATGTAGTTGGGGTCTGTCGCAATTCTAAGCTTCTTTCGTGCTATTATGAAGAACACTTGACATGCTGCTGTTTCTAATACCCAAGAGTATTAGTGAGTCTATTTCAACTCCTTCAAACCAGTTCTCTGAAGTACTTCAAGTAAGAGAATATAAGAAGTAATTATAAACCAGCTACTAAGAATATCATCAACTTGTTTAAATTAGTTTCTTGAACTACTTTATGTATTATAATAAAGGGAATTAACTTAACTCCCCCTATATATATAAACTTCTCTTCAAATGAATTAATTAACTCTATTACTTTAAGTCTTCTAATACTTAAACGATGAAATTAAAGTTAGAAAAAATACCTGAGGTGATAATATTATATTCTAGTTTTCAGCTATCGAAACTTATTAGGTACATATCTTTAGTGAAGGGTTTTAAAAATTATAATTTAATAACTTCTCTTCTCTTTCAAAAGAGCGGCATAGTAGAGAATAACCTAGTTATTTAATAATCGCGTAGCGTTTGAACCCTAACTTATAAAGATCTGTGTTTTCTTAAGTTCAATGTCTTAGATCTTAGAATTAACCAAAATCATAATTCCTACTATAAAGAGAAGTCTCTATGAAGAGGCGTCGTAAGATTCTATGACGTTCAGGCTACACTACATCTTAAAAATAGCACTACTTTTCAGCTCTATTCCCATCCGTGAGTTGAAATCCAAAGACCCCTTTTAACCCCTTTAAAATCACAGCATATTTTTTTTTACATCACAACAGGGTTCTCATGATCCAACTAGTCCCTCCAATGATAAAAAGGCTGCAATAACCCTCAATTCTCAGCCCTACTCCCCTCCCCAATGCCCCCTCTAAACCCCTCATAAACTCATCTCACACCCCCCTCCTCATTCAACCCCTCAAACTCCCCACCCTCATTCACAGCACTAAGTTTAGCACAAAGACTAAAAAGCACACTCGTCTCCGTAGCCGCATATAAATTCAAATTCCGCAAAAG
Organism: Hymenoscyphus salicellus; assembly: GCA_001414355.1. Taxonomy (NCBI): domain Eukaryota; kingdom Fungi; phylum Ascomycota; class Leotiomycetes; order Helotiales; family Helotiaceae; genus Hymenoscyphus; species Hymenoscyphus salicellus. The sequence continues at coordinate 10,905 of LLCD01001026.1, forward strand.
AATCTGTACATTCTTGCCAAAGTTGGTCTCGCATTTTTCGAGGATATTTTGCATTTTTGCTATACGGGCTTTGGGCGAGGAAGAAGGTGAAGAGGTGGTAGAGGTAGAGTTTGGGGGGTTGAGATTGGAGAGTTGGGCAAGTTCTTGAGAGAACCAGGATGTCCAGGAGGTGAAGAGTGTGCATGTGTAGAGGAGTTTTGCTTGGAGCTGTGTGGGGAGGTGGTTAGTTGGAAGCAAGGTTAGGAGTGGAAGGAAAGGGGGGAGGGATAATGAATGCGGTAGCCAGGGAGTTCTTGGACACATTTTCAATGGAAATCAAAGCAAGTATCTCGAAGTTTTACAACAATGTAGAGCATTAATCCAGATGTTTCCAGACAATGCCTTCAATTGCCCAAAAAGGATCTGAGTTAATATTCTCGCTTGCAGGAGAGAAGTCGGAACAATGAGGGCTGGCTAGTCCGTCGCGACGAAGTGAGAAAGAGACAGAACTTACCTTGAGCAAATTACCATTCGTAAGCATACACCCCTTCAAACAAGTATCCAAAAAATCCACATGCTCAGTCATTAACTGGTCCACCGTTTTGATGGAACCACCAGTTCCATCAGGTAGTTTCTGCATAAACTCTTGCCAATTAGGCTCAATAACCTCGCTCGTACAAAAATATAAAATGTGCTGCACAAAGCTAATCATCCTCGCTCTAAGTGTCAATACTCTCCTCTTGAGGTTCTCTATCTCATGGTTCGTGCCCTTCTGTGACCATACCGAGCGATTTGAGGCTTGCCAGCTGCTCATAAGTTGGGCTTCGAGGTGGTGGAGGGAGAGCAGATGTCGGAATAGAACTTGGTACCGCCATATTGTTTTTCGGCTGATGACTAGGGAGACGGGAAAGGGGAGGGAGATATCGAGTTGGAGGGAAGTGTAGCCTGTTGCTCCTTTGTCTGCTTCTATCGATTTTTCTGGAAAAGAAGAAGGTTGGTCGAGGCCGGAGATGTTGACTACTTGGGTTAGAGAGTTTAGGAGGCTGGTTGGATTTATTTCTGCCTTTATGTCGTCCTTGTAGAGATCCTGAGATGATAGACTTCCTGGCTGATTGAGGACGACATCTAGAAGTGATTGAAGTTTACTTTCGTTTACTTTATCTGCTGGTTTTCGAAGTTCTGAGGCGCCGAGTTCGAGGAAGTACGTGATGAAATCTGAACGATCGAGGAAGAAACAATGTTTCAACGAACGCAATCTTGTAGGCAGGTCGTAAGTTGTAAGTAGGAGTTTCAATAATGCTTCGTTCGCATATGTGTATGCTGCGTTGATGTTTTCCAGAAGTCGGTGATCTTCAAAGGATGAAGGCAAGAGCGACGGGCTTTTCTCTGGGTGCACCTGCATCTTGTCAGCTTTTGTGAGAAAATGTTCTCATGCTGTGGGAAGGGACTGGCAGAACCAGGAGCTCAACCCTCTCAGTCGTTCTCAAGGTCGTTCCTTCCCAAACTTAGCTCAACCACTTGACATGAGGTCGCTCCTCCCCTCTGAATTCGGGTACCCATAGAGAGAGCGACCGGGGGATACCCCTGGCCAGCATTCAGAATCTAGACCACACGGAAGACTTTACGAGCTTCAATAATTCAATAAGGCAAAAGTGACCTCGAGTTCAAGTTTTCGAAGTGGTTGAAGGGAAGGAACGACAGCGACTATGGGTGTAAGCAAAACCGGAATTCTTACATGCTTGATAGATCTCTTGTCCACTCTCCCACATTCATGCACCACATTCAAGTATTTGCCCGCAAGCAAAATCTTCTCCCTTACGCCCCCAAGTTGTGGTGGACCACCGTCACGAATGCGATACCGTCTATCCCAGTACTCATCCGTGTAATCGTGCTCGAGGTTCTCACGACCAATACTCTTGAACTCACGAATCATGAACTCTGCGGATAAATCTTCAATTCTCCCACGATGAAGCCATTCGTTGAGCATGGCCATGTATGGTTTACTCGCGTCCTTCAATAACAAAGTAAGGAGGGATTTCGTTGGAGGATCGCCAGACTGGTCTTCGAGTCTTTTCGTGATCAGACCTAAGAGATTGCCTCCTTTGCAAATACTGTTCGTGGTTGTCCCCTCTCGGAGAGCGTCGAGAACATCCTCAATGTCGTCAACCCCATCCAAAGCATCATCTCCACACGACAAACTCTGCCGTACTATTTCATGACACAGCGAGTATATCTGCTCCATCATATGAC
>LLCD01001027.1:0-13129 GCA_001414355.1 Hymenoscyphus salicellus
CTTCATGGGAACAGTGAATGGATGCAAGTCCGGATCACCACGACCATTGAATCCATCCTCATCGTCCACGGCATTTGGAGGTGGTGCATTGTCGCCCGGTTGAAGCCCTGCAGGAACTGAAGTTGGTGCTAGGCTTGGTACAGGTGTAGTCGTGCCGGAATTGCTGCCGCTAGCAAGGACATTGTTGCTTGATCGTGATGTAGTCAAGGGTGGTCGTCCAGAAATCTTGTTTAGGCTTTGAGATGATGCTGATCGTGATAATGGAAGCTTGAATCTAGATCTGTTCTGCTTCTCGGGAACCACCGTCTCTGGTGGGTCCTTCAAAGCATAGAGACCTGTTTCTGGATCTGCTTCAGGTGCGGTCTCGGTGATTTCTTTCAAAGGAAGAACCGTAGAGGCAATAAAGTCGTTTCCTGATAACTTATCTCTATCAATGCATGTGAAGGAAATCGAGTAGGTTTGTTCGTGTCTTAAAACCTGGAAAATCATCTTCTCGTTAAAGACTGGGTTAAGGTTGTGACGGATAACGCGGGTTCGATACGTCTTCTTTCCTAGTGATGCAACGACAAACGGATCCATATCAAATGATGTTCGGGTCATGTTTCGCTCGGGGGGCAGATCCGTAATCTTTCCAATTTCCAAGAATACTATTCCAACAACCTCACTCTCACTATTGAACTCGTACGCATTGGCTTGCTTCTTCTTTCGAAGCCCACGAAGCCTCAATTTCCGTCGTCTCTTCTCTACGTTCTCTGGTTTTGTAGGATCGTCGGTCTCGTCACTTGGTTCTTCGTCTTCATCGAAATATTCGTCCTCTTCCTCTCCATTACCCTCCCCATTGCTTCTAGCTTGTCGTGTCGGTGTGCCAATATCTGGAATGTCTACTCCGGCCAGCGTGCGAAATTTCTCCATGACTTGAGCAGATGTAGCTGAAAGGTTGGTGGAATCGAATAGTGTGAAAGATAGTTGCACATCCCCAGAAACATTGCTGCTCTTCTTTCCGCCTGGTCTCTTGCTCTTGAGTGGATACCATCTGGGCTCTTGCTCATTTTCGCCATTGTAAAAGATCTCCTCGAGAGATAGGTCGAATTCCCCCAAATAGTCCTTTCCAAATCGATCCTTGTCCCAGCAAACGCAATCGAGAAGTAAACTGTTGACTCCGGTGACGGGGAATTGGACTATAACGTTCCACTCAGGATTCAATGTCTTCTGGACCGGTTGTGTGGCATTCTTGACATCGCCGAGTGTAAGGACGAGGTACTAAAAGGCCCAAGTTAGCTTCATTTTTGCAATGCATAGGCAATTAAGAGTTGTGAGTACTTACTGGGTCCGAGGTACCACTCCTATCCTTCGCAGCAAGATCTCTGGCCTATGTGCCAACTAAATCAGCAATTGCCTACCACATCCAGTTCACGTCATCGTCTTACCCTAATTGCTACGACTTTCAAGACCAATCCATTACCCTTGGTAGCCTCGATACTAGATTCGGAGGTGTTGGATCTCTTCATACTTGGGTTGGGACTGGTACTTCGACTGTTGCTGCCGCTGGTGTATGATTTGAGGCGATTTGGGAGAATGCTGCGAACCATGGTGGCGGCAATTCGGGTGGTAGTTTACGGTGCTGTACGATGATGCTCTAAGCTCTAGTTGGTAGCACTCCGTAGGGTCTTGCCGTCGGGATTTAGGTGTGTTTTGGTGGGCCAAGGAAAGTTGGCTAGGGCGAATACCTGCAAAAGAGCACTGCCCGACACTGCCGCTGGAGGGTACTTCTCGTGGTGGTACTCTAGTACTCTGGGAAGAGCTGAACAGGAAGGAGGAAGGGTTTCAATGCTTGAATCCTTGGATATGCCGGATCAGAGACAGGGACAGTGGGAGCAGAGGGGTGCCCGGACTGGCGGGTCTATAATTGGTGGAGTGGGAAGATGTGACCCACGAAGGCTGTGAAGCACTTTGTGGGAGGAAGCTGGATGGGATGTGGGACGTTGGGCGTGCAGCACCCAATGATCAAGTGTCGATGATGCTGTACAAGCAGCACAAGTACGAATGCAGCTATTGCGGGGTTTCGGTCGTGAAAATTGCAGGATTCTGCTGATTGCACAAGAATTTCCCGCTGGTTGTTCTGTACGAGTTGGTGTTGAGACTCTACCGCTGTTGTACGAGCTTCCCGACCACAGGGCTGAATGTTTGTTTGCTGCCTCGATCTGCTCTCTTTGCTAGCCCAAGTCCAGTCTGCGTCTCTCGCTCCTAGTTTGTGCGCCAGAGTGTATGGTACCGTATCCAACTCAACAATACCTCCTAGCCCTATATCGCAAGTATGGTGTTAACTTGGTGCTGAGTAGCTCTGCCGATAGCTAGCCCTTGCTGTCTGAGGAGCTGCTGTAGGTAGGTATCGCCGATAGGACCGAGATCTCGAAAAGGATTTAGGAAAGTGCAGTGCACCCGTTGGATCATCAATTAAAAAGAATGAGAGTGTCCAAAACTCTCTGCAGAGAATTTGAAGGTATTTGAGGATTTTCGGGGTTTTGTACGCAGAAATGCGTTGAGAAGATGCTGTCATAAAAGGGAGGGAAGGGGTAAGGGAGCTCTCCCACTGGCCTGGAACCTCGCACTCGCTTCCTCTTGCTTGAATGGAAATGGAGGGGAAAGTCAAAACAACGTCAGACAACAAAATCAGACAACAAAATCAGAACATTCACCAGAAATAAAATTACAGAAGAACAACAGTGAAATTCTTAAAAGCATTTTCTAACCCAAGAATGCCTCCTTGTCTTATTATCTTCCTATCATGCCCCTGGTTTTACGAGAAGAGATCATCAAGGCTGAACCAACATCAGCCGTAGGTAAAGGCACAGCTGCACCTCAACTTGCTAGATTGGCTAGCTTATGGCTGACGTTGGATTTATTGTTTCAGGTTATATATGATGCCATGTATCGGCACGCGTCGGACTTTACTCAAATATTGGTTACTGTTTTGGGATTGAACTGTGAGCTGTTACGAGGAGCCATACATTTCCACGTGGAAATTTACTTTTTTTAAATAGCCCTACTTATTGGGAGAATGAGCTGAGATGGCGCATAAGCCACAATATGGAATTTTAGCCCAGGTATTTTAGAACGTTCCAGTTCAAAGTGTTTAGAGAAAGTGTACTAGAAAGTCAACAAGCTATTTGCTGTCGCTCTTGTTCATCACAAGCCCACGCCCACAATTAGTCCCCCGAACTGATTTAATTCGGAATAAAAGTAGGAAAGGTCAACGGATCCGCATGAAACAGGATACTGTGTGGCTCTAACGATGCTTAAAGCTTGGAAAGTAAGAGATATATCGCCAAGCCAATTATTGAAGCAATTGCCCCGCGCTGAACAATAATCCAAAACACCTACAAGTACAGTATACGAGTTAAGAAAAATACTCACTATGAATAATTGGTCCGACTTCACATTCAAGAACTAGTTGTGAAAATATTCTATTTTTGAGACTCATGAATCTCATCATCCCTCTGAACGCCACATTATAATTATCCCTGGGTATTTCAAGCTGCAACCTTTGCAGAGTATTTTGTTGCAGCCTTGTCAAATAATGCGCTCTTCTCTTGTAAGTCTTGGAGGAAGTGATGGTCTGGGGCAACACTTGATAAGGTACTGGGTGGGGAAATGTTAGCAGATGTTGAGATTGATAGTAGTAAAGTCACATACCTCTTCAATTCTGCCGTATCCTTGCCAGCAATAATATTCAGAACGATGTTGTTGGCTATCAGGTCTGCCTGCTTTGGATCTTTTGCTGCCGCCTGTTGTAAAGCTGCCTCTGCCTCGTCTAATCGGCCAAGATGGATTTCTGCGACTGCTTGAGAAATGAGACTTTGAATGGACGAGGTAGCAGGTGCTTGAGCGAGTTCTTCAAAAACGTAGAACGCTTGTTGGTATTTCTCTCCTCCCTAAATGCATAGTTAGTATTACCCTTCATATCCTTGGGAATGAGGGCAACCAACCATTCGCATTCCCACCCACGATTCTGCAAGATTGACCAGCAGACTATCTTGTGCCCACCTTCTTGCTGCTTGAACTTCTTTCAATGCGAGATCCGTTCGGTTTTGTTGTAGTTGGATTTGGACAATAAGGGCAACTGCTTCCACTGGAGATTCGGTCAGTAACAAGTTCCCTTGCAACTTTCTGGCCAACATACAATTTCCCTGATGCTGCGAAAGCAAAGCCAAAGCCTCATCACTATTTCCCGCCGCCTGCAAGACAGTTCCTGCCAAAACCTGGACAACACCATTGTCCCCCGAGTCCTTTGCCAACCCCTCCGCAATCTTGACAGCCTTCGAGTCATTTCCAGCAGCCAATTCTGCGAGCGCACCAACCGCAACCAGCTCAGATTCCTTCTCTCCTTGTATTTCCGCAATCACATCTTCTGCCTGTCCTAGGGCGATTTGGGCGCGGAGGGACAGAACTCGAGCGGGGAGGGCATTTTCGGGGGATAGGCCGGCAGTGTCGAAATCAATGACTTCTTGCCATTGACCTTGGTGGAAGTGGTTGTGTAGGTTGAGCAGTTCGCCCTCAGCAGAAAATGGATCCATGATTGTGTGTGGTGGTGGAGATATTGGTGGTTTAAAATGTTCCCATACAAATAGCTAGTGATACGTGTTTGTAGGGTGCTTCAAGGTGGCAGGCATCCCGACCAGGTTAGCGCTTAGCGGGGCATCCCGCTCTCCCTCTACCAACAACAGAAAAGCATCGATTCACACTCAAGACCTGCCTGAAAGTTGCGGTACACACTAACCGCACATTACGGAATTCTAACTCATATTTCCAGATTTATAATTAGGCGTGGCCTGTCCCTAAATTTCGTTTCTCTACCTCCACTTCTTTGCTTCACTTTCCCTACACCTCTCTAGCCCTGCTTGCCTACACACCTCTGCTTTCTGCTTATGGTCCTTTATCTTTTGCTTCCTACGCTCCTCTGCTTCTTCCTGCGTTTCTTTGCCCATAGTTGTCTCCGTTTTCTCCAAGATCCTGTTCACGCCGGGAATTTTTGGTTTTCGTGGTTCTCGTTTCCACCACCGCTTTATTTTTGGTCCAAGCTTGAGGGTCAAAGGGCCATCAGCTTGGGGCCATGATCCAACCCAAGGCCAGTCGTGGAATATTTCTTCATCGTTGATCCTGGCCACATCTGTCATTAGCTAAACAGATCACCTATATAAACCTCAAAACACTTACCAGAGGTCACTCCTGATGTTCCGCCAAAAAGCCCTGGTTTTATACTCACTTCTGTCTCCCAGAACCTTGATCTTCTTTCCGTCCTTCCCTACTTCTTGGAAGTCCTGGAAGATGTGGACTTCTTCCAAAAGCCTCTCATAGAGAAGATCTCCGATAATGGCCTCCTCTTCGCCCACATCCAAACATCTCATCAGTGGCTCTTGAATGAAGTAGTCTTCCCATCGCTCGAGTCTCTCCTCATAAGACTCTTGATACTCGCTTTTTGGGGAGGGCTCGTCTTCGGGCTCGTCGCTGAAGTCGGTTTCGCTCTCCACGCTCCTGCCTTGTCTTCTATATTTGTCAAGTTTCTTTTCCGTTTTCCTGTCCAAAATTAAATTCCATTCAGGCTGGTCGAACACATCAATATCTGAGGGATTCCTGCCTGTCATTATGGCAAGGGTCTGCCGGAGTTGGTCTTTTGTTGCGGTTGTCCTTGGAGGAACATGGATTTCGTGGACCCTGCATAATCCAAACATTGCAGCTTTGTTTACGTCTTTATCTTCTTTTATTTACAATATTTACGTATAGAGCTTGTTATTCGTGGTTGGTTTCCTTGTATTCGTTATTCATGATTCACACATACCGTTACTCTTTTTGATTTGTTATTCCCTTTCCTGTCTGCAATTCCACCTCATTCACTTTAGTAGTATGTGATTTTACCACGAGGAACACTACATCAGAAGCCAGTCTCAACTAGATCAGTGACCTAATTGTCTCCCATATAAAATACCCGACCACTGAACGAACAAGTTGACAGAACAAACACCCAAGATGTTTGGGAATAAAAGCAGCAAAGATACCAACAGGAAGGCCAGAGAAATATGTCCAGAGCTTAAAGCTCTTCCCAAGGATTGGGATGTAGACTTTGAAAACGACGATCTACGAGCCGTATTTACCAAGGGATCACAACGGACTTGGCACCATCCGACCTTTCCAAAATTACCAACACCATGGTATCTCAAGATTATTAAGAGGTCCGACGGGACATGGAACGTATGGTATTACAACCCCGATACGAGGGAACAAACCATGAAAGATCCAAGATACACCGACGAAAACCTTCAGAAAGCGTCGAACGACGCACCGAGAGAACACCAGACTTCATCTAGTTCTCGAAGGAACCGAGATAAAGATGGCAAACCATTAGACCTCAATGCGTTCAAACGGGCACCTATCAGAAGCGACGATTACTCGAACGACTACGAAATTGTTCACACCATTGACGACGGCTCAGGACAGATTGGGGGTATGAATGGCGGTGTCTTTGTAGTTCGATTGAAAAACGTCAGAGGGGCACGACTTCAAATCGAAAAGAAATTTCCGCACACCCTGCCCTTAAGCTGTGCACAGGAGGAAATTGGACTTTTACGGAAAATTCGGCACGATGCCATCACGAGTTACTTGTCGGCGTTCATAGTCGATAACGGGCCAAAGCCCTATGCATCCTTGTATATGGAGTTCTGCGATAGAGGATCTCTGAATGATCTTATTATGAAATATTGCCAAAGAAACGATCAGCCAGTACAACGAGTTCCAGAGGAATTCGCGTGGCATATATTCGGTTCCCTTTTGGATGGTTTGGCTTTTCTACAAATGGGGGTGTCTTTGGCACAATACCCAGATGCTCAGCCAGGGATCATACCTAACTGTATATAAGTCTTTTCTTTACTCCATCATCTGGGTTAAAGAAGGAGAATGCTAATAAAGTTTTAGGGATACCCATCTTACACCGAGATATCAAACCAGACAACATCCTTCTCAAATCGAGGAGTACAGTAGGAAGTAAGAAGTACCCCTATTGTGTACTAAGCGACTTCGGACTAGCTTGTTACGATCTTCCGAATAGACATCCGCAGCAAAACGAAGGTCAAAGAACAGGAGGGACATTGGGTACCTCTGCCTTTTGGGCACCTGAGCTATGCTACAACCCACATCCTCAAACTCGACAAGAAACAAAACAATATCCCAACGGCTTCCGACATTCCAAAAGATCCGACCTCTGGGCTTTAGGCGCATGCATTTATAATCTCTGCAATGTACCCAACCAGTCAAGAATATATCCGGACATAAGTCATCTCAATTGGGAATTTGGAAACGTAATACCTGAAATATGGATTACTGGTCAGGAAGCTAGGAGACGAAAGGGTGCTTTGAGCATTTCACCGAGGTACTCGCGGCAATTGCGGACTGCTGTTGAGATTGCTACTACTTGGGCTCCTGGGGATCGTCCTTCGCCGTATCAGATGGCTGTGCAGTTCAAATCGCTGCTGAAAAAATCGGGAGCTAAAGCACCGGGACCACCGCTTCCTGAGTGGGCTTCGAGGGTTCATGAGTATTATGGGAAGGCGGAGAGGAATTCTAGGGGGTGAAGACTGGAGGGGAGTCAATCTTCTGTTTGTTTCTTGTTTTGTCAATATGCCTTTTTATGCAGACATTCTTTGGAGCTCGAATCGCGGCGGGGATAGGATCACAGCTCAATTCAAGATATCTTGACACTTGTTCACTGTCCTAGATTTCACTTTCTTCTACATCGATCTCTGCGCTTTTATTTCATCTTGGGTGTCTTGGGAGTCGGGACTAAAAAAATCTTACAACAACCAATCTGGAGGATTCAGTTGAGATTGTTGGTTGTGTTCAACTCCTGAGCAATTTCAGCTTTTTACTTTATTCTTCACTTGATAGCAATTCAACAGAGGCTACCTAGACATAATCCTGTTCTTTTCGCTCAGTTATTCCTCCCTTTCGCATTCTTACTCAACTATCCTCGGCCAATGGCTTTCTTAAATGGTTTTCTGTGTGAATAACACCCATTTATTACCGAGAACCAACTTCTTATTCACTGTTACAGCAGGCTTCTGAACAAGTACGGTAGCTTTTGAATGGATGGGAACTATTTTTACTGTAGCAGCGCGCCATTCAAGGCTTCAGTTAGTTATGAATGCTATCTCTGCGCTCTAACCTTCGAACTGGTCGATTTCTTATTGGCATTGTTTGAAAAGCTATTGAAGTTATGTAAACTCTCAAAAATATGGTTCTCAAAAGATTGTTTCTTGGCTGGCACCTGGCGGACAGTAAAGTCAGCAGTAAATCGACTTTGCCTACTTAGTCGTTGTTCCAGCTGTTTGGGGTATTTCGAAGTAAATTACCTAGGTAATTGAGACATTTTAAAACCGTTTTCCTAGACGCCTAGAATAATTGAGTTTGATTGTGGCAAACCATTCAGGGAAACATTTAAATTAAGGGCAGATATTTACTGCCGCTTTTTTGGTCCACCGCGAGGCTGGCAAACGTGTAATTCATATAGAGGTGAATTTTAGAATTTACATGGCGGAGAAACCAATTACTGTACTCGCACGAGAAGGGACAAGTGCGGTTGAAGAGTTGATACTTCAAAGATCAAATACCGAGCATTGGTAGGTTACCTACTAATAGACATTGGTTCCTATTCCTAGGTAACCTGTGATTTGCACCGGCTTCTACTCCCAGGTAGCCTAGGAATAGCGCTGACTTCCTGGCTTCTATACCTGGGTAACGCATGAATAGGACTACTTTCTATTCCCAAGTAATCCAGGAATAGCAATTCTTCATGTTCTACTCCCTGGTAATCGACTAGATTCCATGTTTGTCTGAAGAGCTTCCCTTTAGGATTTGACTAGCTTAGGCACCCCTCCCATACATCTACTTGCCAACCTTCTCGCTTCACTCAAACGGACAGAAAAAGGAAACAAGAATACTGCCTCATAAGAGTCTCACTCGTAATATATTTCTAATAAGACATACGGTTAGAGTCACTACAAGGAAGCAAAACAAAACAAAAACTAGCTGTAGCTGTCTAGATAAACATGATGTTCTTGCTAAAGCGTATTAACCTAGTTAAGGGAAAAGAAAATACGGCAGACAAAAATTTCCATTTCATATACTAAATCACACTTATAAAAAACCTATCTTCCACAGTAAGATCAACTCTTCTCTGAGAACCCCCTCAACTCTAACATTCAATCTGGAAGGAGCTAAATAGGATATTTTTTGAAAGCCCATATTCAACATCATAATTGCTCTTTCGTCCAGAGCAAGCTCGTTTACCGTAGGTCTTAACGGCGCATCTTATAACAAGCATTAGTACGAGCCCTATAATCAAAAGAATTAGACACAAAATTATCCGAAGTTTCATCCGCCTTGATAGAGCGAACAGAGGAATCGATATTAATACACCCCTAAATTTCCGATTTTTCTTCTTTGAAGTCCGTCAGGATTGTATGTGAGCTCTGGAGAATATTTGGGCGCTCCGATACAGTCGTCGGTACCATGAGCCAAAGGCATAGGCGGGCATATTTGTGGGAGTGGGGACGGCCAGAGTTGAGGTTACGGCGAAAAGGCTGAAAATTGAAAGAGTAGCGTATTACATTTTTTCTGTTGGGGGGTTGTTAAAGAGACGGTCTTTGTATTATGTTGAGCTTGAGGGAATCTGAAGGAGGAAAATTAGAATAATAAGAAGTAGAAATGTGGATGTGATGGATAATGGGAAGGTAAATAATTTAAAGAGGGAGAGGAATTATATACTTTCTAGATCGTAATCTACGCGAAGACTATTACTTCAATTAACGTTATCCACAACATGCACCACTACGTAACTTCGTTATCTCGCCACAATAAATATATATGAAACAACAAGGCAGGGAAGTGATGCTTCTCTCAGGACTAAATGTACTGTCCGGACCGTGCGTAATATGAGGAATGTGATCAGAGGAAAGAACTTACAAAGCCAGCTGAAGGCTTGAATCTAACTTAGTCCTCAAAGTACTATTTGCCCTGAAGAGTGACGTGCAACCTAAACAGGCGGTAGCTGTTATTGGCTTGGCTATCTGGTAAACACCCTCAACACCAACCCCTCAGGTTCATATACGTATTGATTTGTTCTTACATCCGTAAACTCAGTGCAAGATCTCTTAACTCTCCCCATTATGGGAATTCGATAGTAGTTTAAGAATGACCATCTCTCTACCCTGCTTCTCAGCCTCAGATCACTTCAGGGTACTTCGCACACTTTTGGGAACTTGATACTTGTAAACCTTTTTGGTCCACTTTGAACCACCTTTGAACACGAAAGTAATCCTTGAAGTGACTGCGCGCTGACACCAAAAATTACACACTTTCTACCCTAGAAGGAATCCGCCAAATTGAACTATGTAGCGAAGTCATCCTGAAAACATATGATTCCCTGGCTCTGGAGGATTCACAGACAAACACTCTGCCGAGAAAACAGCGCAAAAAGAGAATTCAAAAACTGAAAATATAGTTTAATTTCCGCCAGATTACTCAAGTTTGCACTGCAAAAACTCATTCAGCAAGCGACAAGTAAGTCCTCCGCCCAATCAGCTCTTCAATTAACAGCCTATTTATTGTCTGACCTAAGCATACCTTGTCTCCTCACTGCCCTTTCGTGCCTCCACAAATCTGAATCTAGGTATTTTCCAATCCGAAAGATCAACCAATGATGCACTCGAAACCAACTCCTGAGCCGATACCAACTCTTCTACAGTTCATACAGTTATTAGCCCTCTTCAAAACCTGATAATCCTCAAGGGAGAAAAAACAGAAACTCACGCTCAACAATGATCCTCCTTTGCGCCACCCTAGTTTGCTTATAGTACTCGAACGCAGCACTCATACGCATCCCATCCTCCTCCCAATTTTGCGATTCCCTAACCTCCCAACTGCGTGACACCTCAACACCATCCCCATATACCGTCCAAAGCAAAGGAAGATCCCAAAGACCATTTTTCTTCAGGATAGCCGTCCTGTGGAGCTCCGAGGGTTCCACAAAATGAACTTCGTCATCCCAATGAAAATCCCCAAAAGTTTCCACAACGAGTAGAGCCTCTTCAACACGATGCTGCCAAATCAGTCTTGAAGACATCATATCCCAACCTTGAATCACAGCATCCAAGACATGGTCCTGGGGATTATTCCAATCATTGATATTGATAGCCAAACAACGAAGATCCTTGGGCTCTCTATGACATTCAAGTTCCTGGCCATGTGTTTTTGAAGGCTGTATACCGTCGCAGGAACCACAATGCCATATGTTATCAGAAGAGAGATCATAAATCAGATGGTCTTTATCTTGTCGGACTAGCCAGAAAGTGTCAAGTTCAGGCGTGAAGTAGTTTCTCACCATACTGGTCGTCTCCTTTCCATACGTAAATTCGTCTACAACTGTATCATTAATGAAGTAGGAAGGTCGGAGGGATAAAACGTGATCTCTTGCTTCCTTGCAAACATTTATAATAACATTCATACGACAACGATTCTTCGGTCGATAATAATCTCCTACGATATGGACCGTCGGTATAAGGCAAGCGGATTCCCAAATCAATCTATAGACTATTAGTAAAAGTAAAACAAAACGAATCTAAACTTACTGTCGCAATTCCAAAGGAAACCTACAGATTTGTGGGAATATCACATCAACTCCAGACTTCTTCAAACCCTCCTTGGGGATCAAACGACGAAGTTTTTCATTTTCACGACGTAGAACCGAGAGTTCAGCGTATTCATGGGCGTTTATGAGGTAACCACCAGGAGCCGGCCGAAAAGGAATGATCGTGCCTTCTCTCTGAACTCCAGCGGCATCCACTATCGTCCCCATTCCCACTTCCATTCGCTCGTGTTCCTCGCCATCTTCGTGGATATTGCCCGTGTTATATGTACCAACTTCCATAGCAATGGGTGACCGATTGCAATTAAAGTTGAGCTTTTTTCGAGTGCGATGTTGCCTAGAAAATTGGGGAGGGGTTGAAGACAGGAGTGCATAAAATAAAAGCGGCGCGGGGTAGCTACCCTGATTGAAGAAAGCAATAAAATTCGATATTTCTTTCTACAGTCTTCTCATGCCTCTGCAAATCTGAATGTTGGTATTTTTATTGGTTCTGTCCATTGACCTTTCACCTTCTGAAACGAACAAAATAATTAATCATCATTAAAGAATTTAGGAGAAGAAGCAAAACCCCATTCAGTTCCACAACTCTCAATCTCGCTTACTCCCCCTCCTTCAGAATTTTTTTAGACTGTCTTTGTCACATTGGAACGGATTTATGATTGACATATCTAGGAGATATTAGAGCTGATATCTGTCTAGTGATAACGCTAAACCAGGGAAACAAGATATCAATTAAGGAGAGTTGTTTGCAAGCATTTCTAAACATGCAGTAGGCCAGACGTATATAATGCCAAACAACTATTCCCTATGACCTGTTGCCCTGTCCTCCCGATAGATAATAAATGCGGCAGTAAATCGTACCTGCCTATCTTGCTAGGCAATTTTAAAAAAATACTGTGGATAATAAGGTCAACATGAATTACTGTCCTGGATGTTAGAATAACAATCTCTAATTCCCCTGCAAGGTTAGAACAACGAGCTTAGTCTCAAGCCTTCAAAGACTAGATGACTAAAGCAGGAATCCAGATTTTAAAAAATAGAATGATGTTGTGCGACAAGTCAATTGGAACTGTGTTGACAAAATTTTATTCGCTTACTACTAATAAGATTTGACCGGCCACAGCTCCTGTGAAGAAGTAAAGGCGGCAACAACAAACTTTTCCTTATCATTTGACGCATTATCTCAAAAAAGCGATTTGAAGATCATTGTCAAAATAAAAGGTTAGTAAACAGACATTGAATGAGACACAAAATAATATTTGTACTTTATTGTCTATAAGGAGCTAGCTATCTTATGGAAACCTAACTTGGACGCCCTTAGTGAACTCCACCGAAGTTGCCAACGAGGTTAAATTGATTTTACCAGAACTTTGGTTGACTTGGAAACAAGAAACGGAGAACCCAACTTCTCCAACGTATCGTATCTCTATATAAACC